>OY288108.1:122418820-122657647 GCA_958431115.1 Syrphus vitripennis | reverse complement strand
TTGTATGAAAAATTTTTTTTCTAAAAATGCTATTTTAAAGAGAATTTAATAATCTTTCTTTTTTATGAAGCATTGCCTATACCTATCTCTGCTCTAAAAAAAGTTATGGGCAAAAGAGCAAAAAAAAAAAAAAAAGTGATTTTTCACGTTTTTTTGCATTGATTTTTTTAAAAATTAACTAACTTAAAATTTTTTTAAAATTTTTCGAATAGTTCATTTCGATGGTAAATTTTATTATCTACAAAAAAGGTCTTAAGCATTATCTCGAAATTTTGCTTCGTTTGCGAGTTATATGCAAAAAACCAAAAAGGGTGCTTTTGCCCCCCTCCCCCAAAATTGCACCCTTCAATTTAATAGCACTCCGCGGTTTTCTCATCTCCAATGACCCATTTAATGATTTTTATAATAAAAACCCATGAACGTCTTAGTTCCTTATTATATGACATAATCAATAGCCTATATACTGTCATCATGAGGATGTTTCTTGTTCCAAACGAAGGCACACACAAAAGCATTGCAATCAAAGTTTTTTTTTTGTTTTTTTTTGTTGCTTACTAGTTTTCTTCATGTTTTCCTGTTTCTTCTACTTGATCTCTATGCTGTGTGTCGGCCACGTCGGTCGTACCAAGGATATCAAGTTCTGAGGTTGTTTTGTTACCGTCTCGTCTCGTCCGTTGTATTTTATTGCCCCCAAAGTCTGATGATTGCCATTTGCCAATTGGTCCATATGCATGCCTATTGTCCACTGTTTTGACAATATCACGACAAAGTATTTTTCTTCTTCCCTTTTATATTAACCCGTAGATGCATCCGCACGGAACAAAACCCAGTGATGACGAAGTAAAAATATGATGCTAAAAAGAAGCTCTCCAAACAACATCATGAAGATGAAATTGTTTTTTTACTACGGTTGGTTCTTCATAGATTGCATTGCTTAGAAGAATTTCATCATGATCTTTGAGACAGTTTAATCGAAAAATTGTTCTTTTTGGTTTTAAATATAAAATGCATGACACAAAATTCTTCACACGTGGCGAAAGTGTTGTAAGGGTGAACAGTTTCCAAGGCAATAATTTCCAATAGCTGAGCCGAATAGGTATACTCCCTGACATCACAGTGCTGTCGTGAAAAACTCAAAAAAAATTATTGACCAAGACAGATGCCCTCTGAGACTCACTTTACTCACCGACATAGTACACATAAAGAAGGTATTATCTTGCGCAGGTTTTCGTAAACGAGAAGTGTTAGAAAGAAATCCAAGATGGCTGAAATGGTGGTCTGAAGTTTAAGTGACAGTCATTTGTTGTGTTTCTTTCACATACACATAAAGAAGCGAAACAAAAACGACCGAAACAAATGTTTACAAGAACACCGTTGACGCCATTTTTTCTCTGATTTGACAGATGCGCAGAAACGAACGAAAATGAAAACTCTACTGATATTACCGTCTTTATGTGTACTGTGACTCACCGATTCGTCTTACTTTATTCGCAAGGGTGATTTAACTTTTTTAGGAAAATGCTTTTCTCCGAAGTAATGTCCAAACGTTTGACTAACAAGATTGAGACAGAGAAGACAAGAGAAAGCCTCGAAAATGTTTACACCAAAACTGAAAATTTTTCTCTCACTTTTACTATCTAAATCAATGTTTAATGAAAAGTGACTCACCTCACTCAACAATAAGCTCAGTCTCGGTATAAGGCTAAGAACTCTTTTAAATAGCCCAGTCCTTTTTTATTACATTTAATAACTTTTTTTAAACTTCTTGTGAATTTCTTCTTTTTTAACAAAAAAAAAAAATAAAAGCTAAATTTCTATTGTACACGTACTTTTTCTCTTACCCAGTTCTCGCTGTGCGCTGTGCTGGATTGTGATCCCAGACGAACAAAAAAAAAAAAACTTCAACCTAAACAAGGACAGGGTAGAGCTCCAAGATTCGTTCATATATTTGCCTGTATTTTAGGACTTGATGCCAAAGTCACCCATCACGACCACATTCCATCCGCCACCACCATCCATCTCCTTCCCACTATAGCCAGCTGTAATAATCCCAGCTGGCATTTGTATCGCGATATTGCGTTGCTTCTACTTTTGGCCACATTTCGCTTCCATACAGAGATAAAGTCTGCAATTTGTTGGTGTTAGTACAGCTGGTTGAAAACTGAAGCTGGAGCACTCTATGTTTTGGCTGCATGCTGCGTGCGTTGTTTGCAATGTGTATGGTCCGTCGGTCAAGCTCTTTGGTCGGATGAAATTCCATTGCACATTGTTTGTTTGGATTTAAGAGGGTGGCGACGATGACGACGGCAACGACAACGCCACGGTTGCTGGTGGTAGTGGCTGCTCAGTAGAATATGGAAGCTGGGCTGTGGTCCTTCGTGTAATGCAATCGAATCGGTGTGACTTGATCAGGCAGCACTATCGCTCCTCGGTCATGGTGATGGTTTCGGCGTAGCTCGGCGGCGGTAGTATTGGCGACGACGATGGCGGTGATGGTGGCGGCTATTCCTTGGTCCTGTTGGGCTGTGGTGCTGGGATGCGTACAAGAATGTTAATTAGTTTGCGGTTGTGTGGCATGGTGAGCTGTGTGCTGGTTGGGGTGCGGGAAATCCGCATAAGCACACGAAGGTAGATTAGAGTTGTAGACAACTCTATGCGCTGCGCCGCATACATGTGATGTGGTATTGGGTAACCGAAGTGAATAACTTTGTATCCCTGGTCCTGGTTTCGTTCGGCTCAAAGCCAGCATCACCAACAGCAGCAGCCCCGCTTGATCCGCAGAGAAAGAAAGAAGTTGTTCTTCGTGTTTCATTTCAATTGCGTTTTCCATTTGGGGTTTTGTCGAATGGTTTTTGGGGGATGCAATTTTGTTTTAATTGAAAATACACGCAAAAAGTCTTTATGGTTGGTTATGGTATGTCTGTTTTTTGTGTCTAGTCTGGCATATTATACAAAAACATGCTATACCTTGAGAATAATTTTTTTTTATATATTTTGCTACCCCTAAGGAATCAGTCCAATTAGCATTATGAAATTTCATTTTGTAACAAGCATTTCTAGCTTCGAAATACAAAACATGTATGTGAAAGTACGCTCGGTAATAGAAACCAGGCAATATCTTCGTGATAAGAATTTTGTCAGTACAAAAAGGACCAGAAATACAAAGTTTGGTCGTTTGGTATGAATGCAGATTTAGTAATTAAATCGGATGTTGGTTTGTAAGATGATATAGCAGTGCGGGACATGGCACGCGGTAGTTCTATCTAGTTTTTGAAAAAAAAGAAGATTTTTTTTTTACAGGGAATTCGGAATCATGATTTTGGGAATTCCTAGTACCTATGGAGTAAGGTTTGGTATTTTTTTTAACATATCAGCATTAAAATTTGAATATTTTTGTTAGCATCAGGATATAAATTTAAAAGTTTACTCTTTGTGTGCTAAGTGCACTATTGGCGAATTTATTTCTTAAAAATAATATCGTCCTAACGTCGAACTGTAAAATTACTTATGACGGATCTGCAGATGGGCTCAGTAATGGCTGCCATTTTGTTCCCCCATATTTTTACTGTTCTTGATGACTTTGGTCACCCAGGTTTTTGGTTTTTCCAGCGATATACCGGTCCTTTCAAACTTTTTGACCCATTTTCAACTAAGAGTACATCATTTATGTGGAAAACTTCGAAAACTGCAAAATCTTTTAGGGCTACAGCCGCAGACCCACGCTCGGTCAATTTCCGAGAAATGCTCCATACCGAATGAAGAGCCAAGATACCGATTGACATGACTTCCGCGCCCTTAGGAAACGTTGCGTTTAAGGAGTAAGCTAAATAGAAATTCTGACTGATTTGTGCAGCCTTTAAGATTATGGAGCTGTTTCTCTATACTTTTGACAGCATTCCGAACAAAGCTTTTGCTTTCCGATTCAGCTGTTAATATCCATTCCGCCGTCAGTAGAGACAGTTCTCCCAAGATATTGAAAAGTTTCTACCATCTCTGGTTGTCCAAAATTTTTTACCTGAACAGTAAGGAAGTTCCAAGGGTGATTCGTATTACTTTTTTTGTGTTGATCTTTAGACCAACGGTTTCCACTCCTGTTGTCATTTGAGGTGTGATTGATGCAGAATCCACTGAATTCCTACATTTCCAGTCGACAAAGTTACTAGTCACCAAAAGGCATTATTTATGACAGTATACAGCCTTGCTCAAGTCCACTTTGGATATCAAACTCCTCTGACAGCCTTACTTTATGTAGAAATTGACATTTGGATCCACCATTTGTAGTCTTGCTTGATAATAGCAATCAATTTATCTGGGATGCACATTGCGCACCCTACTCGAAGCAAGCTAGATAAATTCCCTGTTGTCATTTCGAAGTTGATGAACTGCAAGTGAAGTGGTGATCCTGGTCCCCCAAGTGGTGGTCCTGGACCCCCAAGCGTTAATTGGTCTCCACAAGAAGATCCAGTGCGGAAACCTGCTTGTTAGGCATCAAGTGTGCCTTCACTCGTTTATTTATTGATTCAAAATAGCTTTTAAGAACCATCGGTCCCGAAAAATGTGGAGTTTTGCTCCAGCTTCCAGTAACCTTTCTGGCACAGAAGTGCTTCTTTATCAACTTCTTGATATGCACTAACAAACGCTTTTTTTAACTGATGAGTCTAGTTGAGGTTGCTAGAACGAAATTCTATGTAATATTTGTGCATGGTTAAAAGCTATTACGAATTAATAATCTGAGTCTATCCAAAGTTCTAAATCTCTTTTTAAAGCGTGTGACCGAATGTCTAAATTTTTTGTGCTGCCTAGTTTTTATATTTCTATGCCCACTAAGCTTCCCATAAAATTTAACACTTAAAACCAAAAATATTTATTTCTTGGTAAACTTAACCAGTTAAGCTAATAAAAAAGAGAATTCTTTGACATGAACCTTGAATTTTAACCTAAAAGCCATTTCTAAACCTTAACAACATTATTCTACTAAAAAAAAAACTAGCTTCTTAATGTGCTTCAAATTATAGCTCAGGCTAAAAAAAAAAACAAGACTTACAAAAAAAAAAAAAAAATAGTAGTTCAAAATAGGTGACCGTAAAGTATATCACGCTTTTTCATGGCTGTTAAATTTTTATACTGTCATTTAAGTAAAATACTAAAAAAAAAAAAAAACTTTTAATATTCATTCAACCTGAGTGGGGTGTAATAAGGGCTCGTTAAAGGACTTCCTTTACCGCACATTAAGTCTCAAATAAACTACCTTAAGTCAAATAAAATTGAAAAAAAAAAAGAAAACTCAATTTCAGTGTGAAATTAGCAATAATCCGACCAAAGAAGCTCGTGATGGGGTTAAACTTTTTACAGCTTCTCACACAGCCCAACAATGCAATTCGTTTTGCCTTAACGATGGAAGCCGTTCAGTGTCCGCTGCCCGCCATGGCAGTTTGGTCCGTCATTCGTCCGTCTTGTAAGCTTACGGGTCACGCAACTTTCTGTTAGTCTCAACTTGCATGGCTCTAAAATATATACAAAAAAAAATAAAATAAAAATAAAAACAAGAAACCATCAACAAGCTAGTTTTTTTTTCTGTTTTTATTTTCAACGACTTGGCTATTACAAGCTACACAAGCATGATTCCCGCCATCAACCCCACTTTAACTGGCCGACAATTTGTAATTAGGGCCGAAGTTGTTGTTGTTTTTTTTTATTTTTCTCTTTTTTTTTCCTTGGACTCGTATCTTTCGGTCAGTGAACAGCGAGAATAATTGCATTTGCTTCCTTTGCCCGGATCAAGGGGAGCAGGGAGTAGTTTTGCTGAGGCTTGTCATTTCTAGGCTTCATTTTCTGCTCTTCGACATACCTACATACGAGTATGTATAAGAAGGCACCAAAAGTCATTAAAAACATTACACTTGCATAACAAGTGTATACGCGGCTTCTTCATGGATGTATACCAAATGTATCTTTATCTTTTTACTTTTTTTTCCGAGCAAATGAAATGGCTTGAATAAGAAGAAAAAGATATGCACATTGAGAAAACAAGAGTAGTAAAATGCGAAGTGAAAAAAAGAAAACAAATAAATTTAACCTGAATTGAAATACATATCTCTTCCGAAGAACGGGGTAGGGCATCATATTTAAACTGAATGCAATTGCGGTATCTCCAATCAGAGTTATTCATTTCGGAACTAGCTTTTCGATTTTTGAAATATTTCAAGATAAAGATTTTGGCTTCTTTGTTCCATAATGAACCAAATATTTACATAACTTAAGTGCCACATGAGAAAAAATACACATTTCAATATATTCTGTGAGACCAACAACTGCGATCAGCGAACTGTCAAATGTAAATTCATAGCCCACAAAATAAAAACGGATTCCACATAGCTGCAAACAAATAATTCGCACGGACTTAACCTCAAAAAAGTTGTTTGTCTGCTTTTGTGTTGTTTGGTTCATATGAATGAAATTTCAAATTCTGCGACCATTCGCAATTCGCAAATGCAGATCGCAGCTCACATATTTTTTAAGGAGGTGCTGTACTGTAATGTGTGTAACGTGGGTATTGTAAAAGAAAAGATAAAAATCTCTTAATTATTTAGGCTTGATGTTAGTTGTATTAATTTTTAAAATTCGCAATTTTTAAAATTAAAAATTTCTCAGCACTGAATCCCGGTTTTCGTAAAAGCTGACTAAGGGGTTAATCACATCTAAGCAAGCACCAAAATCAGCCTAGCGACACACCATAAAGTGTGGTTGCAAGTGCTTGGGTTGATGCGTCTGGAAATCGCAAGGTGTTGTAAAAAAAGAAGATCAAGCAACGAAAAAAGGAGCATGAAAGTATTTGAAAAACAGTAAGTTTTTTTGGATGTAACCGTGTCTTAACATACAAATATGCAAATATGACAGTTTTGTTTATTGACGTAACTGAGTACTTTGACCGGTCAAGATTTTGAGCTGAAAGAGATTGTGAAAAGAAGGCGAAAGAGATAGGCTAGGCATGATCATTAAGCTCCTTATCACTTACAGCAGTAGCGGACATGATACTGAAACTCACATCGAATACCATCTGAAGCGGAAAGTTGAAGATTGCAATGTGAATTTGGGTGTTTGAATAGTTGGCCTTATACATGAAGCAATACAAAACCGGGAGGCCTTTCGACTTTTCCTCAAGTCAACCCTTCAAACCCCAGTGAAGCAGTGAAGTGTCCAGTGTTCTAAACAGGAATCTCTGAACCGTGATCACCGCCACGTCGTTAAAAGTAGAAGAAGAGTGGTTCAACATTAGATGAAAGTAAATAAATCAATAAAATAATAATATGATCTCTGTTGCCAAAATGTGCAAGATAAGTTACTCTTAATCAAAATATTGAAATTTTTTTTGGTTTTTTTTTATTGTTCGACATTTTTTTATTTAAAATTTGGTCACTTCATGGTTATATTCGACGCCTTTTTACAGCGGAAGTGAAAGGACAGTGGATCGAGGTTATATTCACCGGGAGTACAATTCTTCGAATTCTGCTTTCGACATGATTAATTTTTTTTTTCAAAATTCAAAAAATAGGTTTGTAGCGCTGGTTAAAAAAAAGTTAAAGGATGTCAAGGCCATGAAACAAAATAAAATGAAAAATCGAGTTTTCGGCATTGGTGTTCTTTTGGCCTCCAAATTTTCAAAATTGATTTTTTCGAAAGCTTTAAAAGGGTGGTCAAAATTGGTTATTAAAATGCATCTTATAACAAAAAGTTAAGAAAATCGAACACTTTTTGAAACAAGTTAACACAGCGCATTATAAGGAGTCAAATCGGTCTTCTAACAGCTCCATCCTTATCTACCAAGTTGAAAAAATGGTCAAGACACAAAACTTCAGTCTGTGATTTGATGAGTTTTTTTTAGGACAAAGGAATTTCGAATAAATGTAATCACTTTCGCTAAACTTTATACACTTATTTCAAATCACAGAATTAAGGCTGTTTTAAAGCAAAAGAACGACCAGCTCCACCGGATATTTAACAAAAATTCTAAAAATGTGTTCCTCTCGCTTTTCACACGAAACAGCTGTTTTACTGCTATAGCTTTATATGCCCATAAATGAAGCATATACTCTACATTTCTCTAGAGTTTAGGGCCTTGAACTTTATTTGATTTCCCCATCGCTAACCTCTTCACCCATCCTCTCCAACAAAAACGTCTACAAATATACAGATAGGATATTTTACTGAGTAAAGATTTATGAGATCAGTCGAAAATTTGCATACAAATTCAAATTAAACGCAAAGGTGTGATTGAGCAAGAAAAAAAAGAGAAAAACGAAAAAAAAAACAAGTAACGAAAAATACTTCAGCTAGATGAGAGGAATTGGAAATCGCCAACAAAGACGTGTTAAAGAAGAACAAATATTTACTCAACGACCACAAAACAATGAAGAGGGAACCCACTCTACACAGGATATTGTAGGAAAAATAAACAGAAACGAAAAAAAAAAAAATCATGATAATAATTGCGGTGGTAATTATTACTATCTATCCTCCATATTTAATGTTTGATGTGGAGTGAGAGCGGGATGTTATGAAAAGATTGATTGATGTGTAAATTAATAATCATATCTATTAATTTATTGTCTCACTTTCAATGTAATAAAAAATAATAGACTATTTTTTTCTAAGAATTTATTTTGGACAATTGAAGAAATTACAATTTAATTATGTCACTCTCAGTTGAAGTAGCACTTGTAACACATAGATGAAAGATGACGCTGAGACGACAATTTAAACTTAAACAACCATTTTCGTTACCTTTTGTTTTCGCGTATTAAAGTAATTATTCGGAAAAGAATGGAAAGACCAACGTCTATTAATATTGTTCTATCGATTAAAGAAGAAAAAGGATATTCGCAAGTGTCAAACTTCGATATCTTTTTGACAGGCACCATTGCAGAACGTACTGTCAGGCTGTGACATCTCACAATTGCTCGTTTAGGCAAAAGTGCTTGTGAAATTCATTTTTCGGGTGGGTCAATAATGTAAAACTTTTAGAGCTGTAGCCATCGAAAAAATTATTTCATTTGGATGATTGGTTTGGCTAGTTAACCGAAGCCAAGTTCAAAAATTTGTATGGTGAAAATTTGATTTGAGTGTAGAAAAGAAAAAAAAACTGTTTTTGTTAATTTCCTGCCACTGGAACCTTTAAAATAGAAGTCTCTTACGTGGATTCTACTTCTTCGGGATAGAGCAGCAGCAGGGAATGTATAGAGAAGATGAAGAATTGTTTCTTCCCTTTTCATCCGTCTCAGTTTATGCTGAAATCATTAGAAAATACGTCAAGCTTAATTGCGTGCTTGCAAATTAGAAAGTTTCGGGCACAACTCAATGGTATGGCAATATATATTTTTAGTCTTTAACAAAGATAAGATATTACAAATCGTCGATGACCTATTTTCGGCAAAATTCTTTTATCGATAAAAGAACGACATTTCACAACAAGGAACTTTTCTATAAACAATAACAAAGTGTAAGCGTTCTATGTTTTTTTATGACTCCAATGTCGAATGTGCTTTTAACTTTCGATACAAAAATAGGGAGTAGAAAACTGTTTGTTGTTGTTACTCTTCCAACAAACTCTATCAACTTCACTCAATCAAGTATCAACATGTTGCTAACTCAATTTTGTTGCAACAAGTTTCCTGAAGGAAGTTAATTTCAATGCAACATTTATCTATTTCCCCGCAAATACTCTATACTCATGTCTCATGCGCAATAATAATATTCTCGATCTAAAATCATCTCTGCAATCGCATCCTTTTATAATCAAATGCTTTTTTGGTTCTTGACTTCTTGAGAAATAAAATTCGGGAGAATGTTGCAGAGCAAAATAATAATTATACATTTATTTTTCCCCATCAAGTTAGGCTCTTTCTCAATAGGTTTTTTTTTTTTTTTTTTTTATTTTGCCAGAGGACACAGCAACACACAATACCTAAAGTTAAAGCTTTTTCTCTTTGTTTATACGACAACGACAACGAGTATACATTTTCTAGGTCGCTGAAGGATGACGATTTATGTATGTTTGTGCCGCTTGCAGCCTCCTGCCTGTATCCTGTTTTGCTACTGACACAATATTCCATTCTGTATCAAAGGTCATGTACCTATTTTCCGCTCATAGCATAACACAGCAATGTATAGCAGTGGAGCAGGAGCTATACAATAAAAAAAAAAGGATGCACATGCAACACACACTAAAAGAGCCTTTTGCTCTGCCATCTCAACAACATTGAATGAGGAGGACGACAACGATTAAATAAGTATAAAAAAAAAAATAAGAAAAAGAAAGAAGCATGAAAAATTTCATCGCATTCCGAGCAAATGGAGGTTGCACAGGATGCCCCATATTGGGTCATCAAGAAACAACAAAAAAAAAAGCAATCACCCACCTAGACGAAGTTTTTTTTGTACGGGTTGGACTTTTTTTTCTTCCGTTTTCTCGTTGAGGTTGTTTTGCTTGCAACCTTCACCGGGAGGATAATGCATGCCATTATAGGTATAGGTAGCTGCAGGACTTTCTCTCAACAATCGACACCGACGAGCGACGACCAACAACGACGACGGAATAATTGGAAATGAGTCGTTAACGACAGGTGAAAATTCCCTCCTCAAGGATCTAATTTTACTACATACCCGCGTCTGATATTCTCGTCCAAAATCCAGACCATCGAATTCATACTTTCGCAGACCGTAACTTTTCATTTTTATTAAATATCATTGCCGCACCGAGGACCTCTATCTATGTACCTTTACTCTTGCTTCCCGCAGCTTCCCTCAACCTTAAATGATGAGTCTCGTAAAATGCATGCGGCCGCTTGCAATAATAAAATCCTGTAAATACCATACGCGCCACAACAACATTTTGCTGATGTTATTAGGTGTGCTTGGTGTGTATATATATACAATTTGAAGTATGTAGGGATAGGGATAGAGATGCCCCTAAAACGACGACAACGACTTCAAGGATTACCGAACCGAGGCGTTACAACGTAACGACCGACAACGAGAACGACGCGACGCGACAACAACGACAACGAACGGGTAAAATGGTGAACAATTGAAGGACATTTTATGAGGTGACATGTGTAGTAATAGTTGTATAGGCATTCCACACGTGATGGGTCCTGTTCTGGAATTTTTCTTTACCTACCTATCTACTTTTTTTTTTTGTTGTTGTTCGTCCTTTGTCGGTTGTCGTCCTGCAGTTATTCCCAGATATTTCGTGGCAAAAACGTGTGCTTCACAAACGAGATAGGAAAGGGGATGATGATGCGATGACAACGACAGTGTGGGGTGAATTTGAGAAGTATACGACCAAGAAGCAAAAAATCAGTTCCATGGACATAATATTGGTAGGAACATATACATATACATATAGATACGTGAGGAGTTTTTCAATTGGCGACATAAGCAGGTGTTGTCACAGATTTTCTTACTCGAACACTAATTCCCCACACAAGGACACTTTTGGGGCGAGTTATAAAGGATCAACACACCGAAGGGTGTTACGTCGCGCGCTGATGGTTAAGTTGATATGGTGGAATGGGGTTGAGGTTTTTTTTTTTTTTTTCTTTCGATTTCGATTTGGAACCGGAAATTCGGACCAGGCTCTGACAATAGAAAAGAGAGGTTCATGCTGCTTTGGTTCTTGTTATGCCAAAGGCATATTGGGAACAGTAGCTCATCTATAGGTACCGCCACGTTCTACGTGTGGCAAATGATGGTTAAAGGATATAAGGAAGGGAGGACAATGAAAAGGTGGTTATGATGATGTTGTCGAAGAGCTGTGTCGCTGCTGCTATACACCACTATGCCTGCCATTGCCGTTGGTTGTGATAATAACAATAATAATAATAATGTTGATTAGATCGATTTATGATTTTATACATACATATATATTTATAAACACGCTGCAGGAAATTTTACCGTACACTACATATGGTGTGCGGTGGTTACAATTTAGCTGATATTATCTAAGACGGCAAAGTGTATTTGGAATGTCCTCCTGATGATGGGGAGTTCATAAGTAACACACCACACAAGCCAACCAAACCATCATGTATCGAAGAGAGAAAGATGGCGTTCGGGACGGGTGGTGTGGTGTGGTGTGAATTGAAACTCTCTAAGCTGAGCTGGTTAGCTAATTAAATGTAACATCTTGTTGGGGAGGCTGTTTTATTAATAGTTTTCTCCAGAATACGGTATATATGTAGTTGGATAGATAGATATTATTGTTCGGTTAAGGGGGGGTTTGTCGTAAATGAGTTCTTCAATTTCTAGCTTATGAGAAATGATGATGATTTCACTAAGCGTAGTATTAAACCCTATATGAGTAAGTGCGTGGTGAAATATAGTGGTTAGGGAAATATTTAGTTTGCTGTGGAAATATATGTTCGATATATGGGAATGATGAAGTAGGTGGTATTTAACTTCCTCTTTTATGTGCGTAATGTGTATATCCCGGGGTGATTGATGAATACCTAAATGTTATGGGGATGTACATATATAATTATAGGTAGGCACACCTAACCAACATAAGATCGGCTGTAATTTTAAATTTATCATATTTCTATTTAAATTTCAAAATTTATTTTTAAATACCTACATATTTTGTAATTAATGTATGTTAGTTATGTAGTATGTACCTGTTTTTTGTTTTTGTTACTTCGGAGTAAAATAGGTAGGTAGTTTTATAATGTTAGTAACGATACATAAAAAAAAACTGCATTAAAGTTTCAAAGGACCTCGTTTTAATTTGTCAACGGAACAGGTATAGGAATCCGACTTACTCTGATATAGTTACGGGATGGATAAGAACATTAAAAAATGTCGAATCAGATACTTGCTAATAGAAGATGCACTAGCCGTCCAAGCAATTCCAATACTATGTATGGTGCTTATCCTGGAGCTAATATTGTTCACAGTTCATAGTTCACAGTAGGTTTTCTTCATAAAATATATCTGAGGTGAGGTGAATTTAACAAAGAATTCCATCAAGCCCCTCACTGTTAACTGAAGAGGACCAAACGATAAATAATGCTGTTAAAAGCTATTTTAAATTATTTTAGTGAGAAATGTTTGTTTCAACTAAAAGCTGATTTCACTTCAGCGAAGTTCTTTTTTCCAAAGTTGTTTGAATGAAAACTTTTGTCACGTAACGAATTTTTTGTTTCAGGTAACAGATATATATTCTTCGAAAATTGTGAACATGCGAACTATGGTCGAAATGATACCTGGAACTTATTGGCATGGGGTATAAATATTGTAGTTGAATTGAAGCGTTTGAAAAAAAAAAAACATCAAATTCAAAAAATATTCACTTGAATTTTTTTTTTGATTTACCATCTCATCAAGTAGTACCTACGGCGAAACATATCCTAAAACTCAAAACCACAAATAGCGAGAGTTCAGAGCCCGGAAAACATTCTGAAAAGTTGGAAAAAGAACTACATACTATAAAAAATTTAAATCTGCAAAATTGATTATAATCAAAAAAATAATCAATTATTTCTGTCCAATGAAACGCTACAGTTGTCAAAATCAGCTTTTTGACTGATTAAATTCAAAAAACAAGTGATTATTTTTACCAATGAAAAACCCCATAAGTCAAACATAAAATTTGAGAAGATAATATAATATTCTAAATCTTCAATATGTTTTTTTTGTTTGTTGTTTTGTTACCTATTGAAAGTTTTTCTTTATAACAGTTTCTTTGAATTTTTTTTTTTAATTCAATAAAAAGTTTTCAACGGGGACTCAAAACCTGATCAAAATTATTTTTAAGTTTTGATGAATCGAAGTTTGGATGTACAGAATTTTAAAAAGCAGCATTTTTAGTTTTCAGCTTTTGGAGTCCAGAATATTGGATATACAGAATTTTGAAATACAGAATTCTGGACTGACAACATTTTGGAACACAGAATAATGGAAAAGCACAGAATGCAAAATTTTCGTCATACAGAATTGCGGAGTAAAGGATAAGACACGTTCCCTATTTTTAAATAATTTTTTAATATTAAATGAGTAAAAATAAGCCGTTTTAAGACATATTCCAAACTAACCCAAGGCCGCCAAAGGCCCCGTTACGGTATAGATCAGTACACTTTTAGGAGAACAATAAAAGACAATACCTTTACCAATATTATTCGAAAATCATCGATTTTTAAGCCATCTGAAGCGATTTATGTAAAAATCGACCTAGAGTACCACCATCTCCCTTATAAAACTTAATGCTTGAGTTTACCAACCATACGTCTACAGAATCCACTTTAATTTCTTCGAAAAAATTACTTTCCTGACTTCTAAAGTTTACCAAAAGTCATTCTTACAAAAATCAAAAAAAAAAAAAAAAACAGAATTTAAAATTATAGAGAATTGAACTTTAAAAAACTTTTCAAATATAAAGCAAGCAGCCCTCAAAGGTTCATGTACAAAAAAAAACATACATAGGTTAGGTACCATAATGTACCCGTACCTATAGATACCTACATATCTATTATCCTTCTTATGTTCTAATGTATGTAGGTATCTTTTAATATTCTCATCTGTAAAGATACCATAAAACAACTTATTCCTAGAAAAAAGGACAAACACTCGATATACATGTTTAACTTAGGATATTGGGTAGGCACCTATCGACAATCGACCTATAGAAGCTTTTATCTGCAATTTGCTTTAATTTTGTATCCAACACATGATTGTGTTGTGGAATGAAATAAACCTCTTCATCACATCCTTTATATTCTATCTGATGTCCTTATACCATATAGGAGGTAGTTAAGTTGTTGTTTTGTTAAATAAAAAATATAAACAAAAAAAAAACATACAAAATGATGTTTTCAATAATTCATCACACGCTATTGCTGGCAAAAAGCTACAACAACTGAAGATAGGTTCTTTCTTCTAATAAGAATTACAAGTGCCCCCTCAGTAAACCTTTCCATACCCATAGTCTCATTTAACAAAAGATCACAAAACTTAGCTCCAACACGATAGGTAAAACGACACAACCAATAACCCAAAGAGCGACCTAAAATAAATTCAAATAAAATAAAGAAAACAAAATGAAACAAAACAAAAAAAAAAAAAAATTATCGAAATTCTAGAGTCAAACAATAAATTGTCATACATTATTTGGGCTTTTGGGAGAGCGAACGAGCTTCTATACTATATATTTATACAACACAAACAATTTCCGTTTGGCTTTTTAAGAGTCCCACGTGGCAAATATCTAATCACAAAAACAAGCAACACGAAAACCACATTACATCCTAATAAATGCCTGTAAACGGTTCCCCAAAAAGTCCACATTTTTATATACCAATGGTATCTCTCCGGAATCGGCTTTCACTTTGGCTTGGCCTCAGCCAGCCAAAATAGATACAATCACAAAATATAAATATATGTAGGTAAGTACACAAAATCATAGATTACTTGATTCTATATCCACTTGCTTTACATTGTGCGGAGAGCGGAGTAGGTACGATGGAATACGACATACGAGTATAGCGAAAGCACACAACATATCCTTTTGTGGGGCATCCTGATTTTTGTGTCTGTGCAATTCCTTTTTCCAGTTTGTTTGTTTCTTCCATTCTTTTTCTTCATCTGTAGCGTAGTAGGTTCCATTTGATGTGGGATTTTTGTGTTTTTTTTTTCGTTTATATACGTTCCTACATTTGTGTATATCCTTCCGTTTGCCGAAGGATATTCTTCTTCGAAATGTCGGTCAAATAGTTTTCTGTTGACTTTTTTTTTGTTTATTTCTTTTTTTTTGATTGCGACATTGTGCCTGAATGATGGGATATATGTGGAAAAGCATCAAGCCACAGCAAACGAAGACCAAACTATACACAGAACCATCATCAGCTATAAAGAGAATCGTCCTTTCATCGGCCTCATCATCACTCGTTTCGTTCTTCTCGTATAGAAATATGTAACGCATGTGACACTGACTCGGAGGAAAAAGTAGATCGAGATGGAAAATGGCAAATAAGGATAATCCGACGTTGTCGTCGTCGCCGTCGCCGACGCCACATTTAATCCAGAGAGCAAGACCATCAAATAGCTGGGGAGCACTGCTGCTATAAAGCTGTGCTCTGTTTTTTATTTTTTTTATTTTAGTGATACATTTAGCTGTACTTCGGTACTTACTCCCATAGAAACATCAGCAGAACAAATTTGGACTAGGTTATGGATAATTGGGTCCAATATGAAGGTTATGTTGAGTGGAGCAATGAAGCGAAATACTCCCAATGTTGACACAAGGATGCAATCGCACTCTGGAAAGTCGAAACCATTTCTCCCCATATGATATTCTGTGTATAGAGACATACTCTACGCAGACACATATGTATTTCGAAATTAAGCTCATTGCCTATTCTATCTGACTCAAAACATAATTATTATTCTTTGATGATGATTATTCAGAAATTTGTTCGAAGAGTGACTGTTTGCCTTTGAGCAACAAAAAATTGGAAGAAGTGGCCTCATTCGTTTTCAATTTTCTATAAAAAAAAATACTTTAGGTATGATTGATATATGCCGGCAATATTGATTCTTATAAAATGACTTGAGGACAATCAACTTTATCGTTCTTATAATTTATATGGTTTACAAACTCAACCTTTGAAGTCGGCTAAAGTATATGGTCTACATTATATCTTTTTTGCACAATGAAAGTTGTATTTTGTTCTTTCAAAATAATTTAATTCAAACTGTGTTTCAGCCTTGATCTTATACGTACCCAATTGGTGATGGATCTTCTTTATGTCCAGAGGCAAAATCAACTTCAAACAATTTTAACTTGCGGTACCTATGGCCGTGGATTCGAAAAAAATCCAACTGGAGATATGAATCAGACCTCACATTATGATGATAGAGACCATAATAAATATTTGGTCCGCAATTCTAACTGTGTACCTGTCTGTAAATCGACAGCCTTAAAAAACGACAAAAAAAAAATGATCTCAAAAATAGCTCTAACGATTTTGATGAAATTTTTTTAGTTGGGTTTTGAAAGTAATTGAAATTTTTTGGTCAAATAATATTGTTCAAAAAAACAGTTATTAACGGTACCTGTCATTGAGCCGCATTTGCCGTTTTTGATTTTTTCATAAGCGGGTTGATAAATTGTGATTAAAATTTGTATGAAAGAACACTTTCGAATCAATATAAAATAATTGTGTATTATAAAATACCAAATACCTACTTGGATACCATTTTTTTTTATAAAAGTACTTAAAAAAAAGCCGTTAATAAAGATTTTGTCAAAAAAATTATAATTTTCAAAAACCAATTGGCAAAAAAAAAATGGAATGAGAAAATTCTATTTAGGGCACAACCAAATGGAATTTTGTTTGAATCGCCAAAAAAAATAAATCATCTCATCATTTCACCAAAAAGAAAATAAAAAAAAAAATTTAAGAACCTCAGTAAAACAAAAATTAACAAAAAAAATCGGTCAAGAATTTATTTTTGTTTTAACAACCAAATTGGAAATACCTACCTATGTATTTTTGAATAGATTGCGGATTAAGTCATCATCAAAATTGTTAATAAATACTTGTAAGAAATTGACCAAGAAAATTGTCAAAAAATGCGTAAAAAATGTCTTCCTTTTTTTTCGGAACAACGAATTATGTCACAGATTAAATAATCTCATAATTTATTGTGCAAGTAAAAGATGTAGACTTATTTTCCAAAAAAAAAAACTACCTATACAATGTTGTCGAAACAATCAATGGAAATATTTTTCAACCGCCGTATTTATTTTTCTAATAAAAAAAAGTGACAAAAAAATGTAAAAAAAACTTGATGAAAAAATTTCTTGAAAAAACCAAGTGGAAATATTTTTGAACACTTTTCGGAGTAAATGATGCAAATTTATTGACCTATCTCTTATCTATAATACTTACAAATTATTGCTAAATTATTAAAAAAGATACGTACCTACATTTATGTACCATAACTATACTAAATAGCAGTGTATGTCAAAACCTTATTCGATTCTTTTCAAAAGTTGATGGAATGTTTCCAAATTTTGAAAAAAAAAAAATACCAACTACCTACATACTTATTCCCTGAATCCCCTTCCATCATTCCAAAATTATTCCATTGAATGATTTTTGGTTAAGTCTTTCAACGCTCCACCTGATCTTTATAATCTAAACCCTTACAAACAATTAAAAGAATTAAGTACACAGCATCAACTATCCACTGACCACCAGCAACATTACCCAAAAAATAAATTAAAGTTTCTTGTTGCGCTACATTTTACTTTTGAAACATTAAAATTTTTCAAACAACAGCAACACTGCTACCACAATATTGCTCTCCATCTTCATAAAAAAAGCTCACTCATAAAATTATTGCTCCACAATCAGCCAAGCTGAAGCTTCAACTCCAACCAACACACCATACCAACCCTCCTCAATCCACAATTTCATGAGCTTCTTCTTAAGACCAAAATCAATCAAAACAAACATGTTTCAACGAATAGGTAGATACAGCAAAACCAACGAACTAGGTACACAAATAAAATCCCAATAAAAATTTCCAACTAAAAAAAAAAAGAAGAAACAACAGAACAGAAAAACCACCTTTCCACTTTGTGTGTACTGTTTGTATTGCTAGCTTGAAAATGAACCTGTTAAACCAGTCCAACCGGTTTACAGCAAAACCTAACCAAACCTTTGCATAGGCACAGCACACAGCAGCAGCAACAGCAACGAAGTCTCACAAAATGTATCCAACGATAAATAATAAAATTAAAACAAAACAAACTGTATCTTTATGAAGCATCATGCTGCCGCAACATTCTCCCTCGCACACATTCAAATACATTAAATCCATATACAACGGATGAATATGTTGCAACAGACTTGCAGTGGCTTTCAACACCACTGTACGAATCAGTTCAGTGTTAGATCTCTGTTGCGGCGGAGCTACGCTACTTTATTTCCGGTTGTCGAGTTAATTTTAAAACGTGTTATATTTCTAAGAAATAAAAGAACTAACAAGGAATTAAAAAAATAACACAAAACAAAAAAGTAGCGTCTTAGCTACGTTCGTTCGAACTTCGGTATTCGAATTTAACTTTTTAATTCGAGTGTGAATAATTACGATTTGAATTTATGTACCTATGTATATACCTACGCAAATAAATCATGAATTGAAAATAATAAATTAAAAGTAAAATATTCCAAAGGAAATTTTGATTTCCCAATCCTTTGTGTGTCGGTTGTGCAGTGAAATCTTGCAGTGCAGTGAGTGGCATAGGGATTTTTTTTCTTTAATTTCAAAAAAGAAAAACAAAATAATCGTTCGCAGTGCAACATTTTCTCCATTGGTTGAAAAACTTGGCTTTTTAAATCGACAGTCGACACGATCATACCAGGCCAAGCTTGGCTCCAGCATCATCATGGATAACCCGTCGCCATCAACGTCTTCGTCGTCATCCGGTTCGTCGTGTTTGTTGTTGTTGTTCTTCACCACTGCACCATACAATTACATTAATACCTATTAAACGGGTTTTTTTCTCGTCTTCTTACCTGTACCTCTCTTCATCCAACCAAACAACCATCGTCATTTTTACCTACCTTTAATAATTTACCTTGTTGCTTTTTTTCTGTTGAAGAAAATAAAGGTTTTTTTCTTCGCTTGTCGTCGTCGTCGTCTCGTTTCCCTCCTATGGTTTAATCCTTCATTCCTTCTCTCTCACTTGTTTTTTTTTTTATGTTAACCATCATCGTCTTTCTCTGCTCTTTGTGTTTTGTGGAAGATCGTTTTCTGAGAAAAAATAAAGCAAAAGCAAAATATCAAATCAAACAAGTGTGATGTTGTGTTCTTTCGTAAAGTGAGAAAAATAGCAGTAAAAGAAGAAATTCCAATGCAAGTTTACCTTTAAAGTGAGAAACAGAGATAGAGAAAGTCAAAGAGAGAGAGAGAGAGAGATAAATATCAAAAAAAAAGATCAGTGATATCGAATTTAAAGAAGAATAAATAAAACAAATTAAAAGTGTTGCCGAGAATTATTTTTTTGTATCGCGAATTTGAAAATCAAAGAAAAATCCTTCCATCCTTTCTGTTGAAATAAATAAATTGAATAAAAATACTTTGTGAAGGAGAAAGCATACGGTTTGTTATCTAACAACAACGAAAAAAAAAACCGTCAGAAGTAAAGAAGAACAACGCGCCAAAAGATTATAAATATATTTCAAAATATATTGCACTGTTTATTGTATTCTTTGGCGAGTCCTTTTAACAAGTGCAAATAAAATCTAAAAACAAAAAATACGTTTTTATTTACCTGAAAATAAAAAAAAACAGGTACCTAGTTACAAGTTGGTCTTGTTGTTGTTACCCATCAAAAACAACGTCCCTCTTAAATTGAACACATTTATTCATGTGGATGGATTAGACGAGAACACAAAACAAAAAGAAAAAAAGAAAAGAAAAGGGATTTTTATATATATTTTATTGGTCCCGTTTATTTTTCTTTTTTTTTACTTCTTCTTTCTATTATATCACTAAAACGAAAAAAGGAAAGAAAATATATATATATCCATCATCAGGATTCAGGATCAAAATTGGACAGAAAACAACTCAACTCAATGGATACTTCAAAATTTATTTTTATCGGTAAGTTATCTTTAACAGATTCATAGAAATAGACAAGTAGGGCAGAATAGAGGAGAGATGGTTTTTCTTTCTCAAAATAAGGACCAACGAGAAAAATATCGTAAAAATATTTTTTTTTTTTTTTTGTAAATAGACATAATCTATATTATATTCCATTTATATATCTACGATACCTTTAGTTACATATCTATAATAATAGAGGTAGGTCGGTATCCTTGAGTCCTGACAAAAAGTTTTAGGATTGTATAGCAATATATCATTATATTAATATTGTTATAGGTCCTACTTATCTATTTTGGAGATAAAAATAACTTGATGTGATGTTTTGTAGGTTCAAGTGTGATGATGATGATTTAAGTTTGATGGTGTCATATTTTGTTAGGAAAGTCTTTATGATGGAATGTATTTTATCCTTATAGGTATCTAGTTAGAATATCTACCTAAAGCTTTAGAAATTTTTGATGTTGTATTATTAAAGTTTTATGTTTGATTTATTTTGGAATGATACAGTTTACCTGTAGAAATATTGCAGTGATAACCCAGCCGAAATTATTTATGTATCCCTTCGAGTTAAAAAGAGTCCTTTTGAAAAGAATAAATGCTGTTTAAAAAAAAAGAAGATTTTATGCGTTTTCAAGGTTTTTTTTAAATTTTCCAAATACAAGTAGGTAGGTATGATATGGTAATTTTGCTTTTATTCGATAGAAGTTTGTTTATTTTGTATTTATTTTAGTAATAAATTGGAAAAATCAGTAGAAGTTAAAAACAAAGTTTTGTTGGAAATTTAACACTCTCGGAGAGCGAAGAAAATTTGTCCTTTTCAAAAAAATTATTCCTGAATCCCACCAAAAAAAAAAATAGAATACCCCAGTATACGCTTGTGTCTCAGTCATAACTCTGGCATATTGTTATAACATGAAGGTATGTACCGTTACATATTCAATAGGTTCAATTCATATTAGGTTTTGGCATAAAAATAGATATATGTAGGTACCAACCACAAAAAAAAAATCAGTAAGAAAATTATGTCACTTAACCCATTTATTGCAAAAACAAAAAAATTAGAAAAACTGAATTTTAGTAGGTAGGTATGTAGGTACCTAAATAAATTTCGTTTGAAGTTCTTTTAAAAAATTTTTATTGATATGAGAGCCGCACTACAAATATTTGAGGATCAAATGCCATCCAGATATAGGTAGGATAAAAATAATTTGGATTCAGACCTACCTAAACATTTTGTAACATCAGGCTAGTTAGAGCCTTATAGTTAAGTAAGGCAAAACAATTATTGGAAATTATGAAGTACTCGTATTTTATGAAAAGTAGAAAATGAAATTTGAGTTTTTTGAATGGGATTGGAAAAAGTTATGTTATGAGGGCACTGACAACTTTTTGGAATAAATACCGCTAGGTATACAGTGGTCTAGAATGAAAAGCAGTTGTGTTATTTTGAGTTAACTTACCTATGTAAACGGAAAAATATAATAAAAATAAAAACTGGTCAAATTTAATAAGTAGAATTACATTTTTCAATTACATTTCATGATTTTTTGAACATTCTTCAACTATTTCCCAGGAACGAAATTTCTTCATTTTTATTTCCAAAACAAATTCATTCATTTTCAAACTTATTAATGGGATTTTCCATTTGTAAAATAAACTAATTTATTTCTGATCTCGATCGAGCATTCCATGAAGCAAAATAAAAATTGGGCTTTTCGTTTATTTATCTTCATATTTTTTCCTTCTAATTTGACTACACTAATAAATTGTATAGCTATGTAACTAGGTACCTACGAACTTTTTTTTAATAATTATTTTACCCCATTTTGGGGGTGGTACCTATTCTTAATTTTACATTATCAGTGTTTTTTATTACGCACGCCACAAAATTTGTTTTGAATTTAAAATTTGACGCCACTATGTTTGCACTTTAATTTTAATTCGTTCATAGTCTTTTTAACATTTTTCATTTGTACACAAAAAGAAGAAACAATTTAACTAACGTTTTGAATAAATTTTAGTAGAGTGCGCGTTAAGTTTGTCCTCGATTTATTTTAATTTAGCTAAAATTAATAATAATAGTCCTATATGTGTTTTTTTGATATTACATACATAGTTGATATTTTAAAAAATAAGTTGCCTATTAATCACAATTTAGTAATTACTTAGTAAAGAAATAATTCTTTCATTATGCCAACAAATAAGTACCTACGTTTTTTGTTTAGAAATTGGCCCCAGATTTACACCTTTCTATCGGTTAGGTATCAATTTGAAAAGTTCCTTCTGATAAGTTTAATTTAATGCTTTAGGCGTGTCATGTCAACGATCTTTGTTGGACTCCCAGCCACGACACACATATTTGTTGACCTCTGTCAAGGAAATGACAAATCGTATCTCTTGTTAGGTATTAATAATTGCATTCTAATTTCTACGTTCGAATTCGGTGGAATATTTTAGATGCTCTGTATTCCCATCAAAATACGGACACAGAGGAATGGTTGAGAGTTGTAGTGGTTCTTACTGAGCTGTCACTAAATTTATTAAATATTTAATTTTAATCCTATTAAAATATAGGTAAGTAAAATAAACAAAAGAAAAAATCGAACATCAAAAGCTTTGAAATTTCTCTAACGAAATCTTACACAATCAACAATCTTCTGATATTAAATGATATTTTATTCTCTCAACCTTTAAATATCCCTTTCCCTTTTTCTCCTTATAATTGTTCCTAGGTAGGGTATTACTTTTGTCAATTTAATTCGTAAGTCATTCATTGCAGTAACCATTTTATTTATTTCTTCATGTAAATTATCACTGCTCCAATTTCAAACTTCAAGACTACACCAACCATTATAATTTATTCACAGTTTAGCCTGGGTCAATGAATTTTCCATGAACATATTAAATTTGCACTGAGCTTCATAAAAAGCCATATTTCTTATAATTCAAGTACTTAAGTATTGTTAGAAGTACCTAACCTATAGGTACACTTCAAAAAACCTTATTTGATGCACTTGACATGTTTTCCATTTGACTGCGGATCATTATGTGAAATCACATAAAATCTTCAAGCACAATATAATATACCAAAAAGCCTATTGTTTTCATATACATAAGTTAATTGCATGTTGTATTATGCCTGCTGCCTGCCCTCTTTGAAATATCCAAAACCTATAATTTTTTTTTTATTATTTTTTTACCATAACCCCTGTATAATATAAAATTGTTGACACACGATTGCTTAAATCAAATTATCCTTAATTTGTGGGATTAAAATATTCTTTTCATGTATATTTTATTAGAATACAAACACAGACTCATATTTTATCTAACCTATAAATTTTTTTTTGGATTAATTTCATGAATTTGGATACCCTCTATTATATTTTACGTAAATTTGATTTGTGTCAGGTGTTTAAGATAGAGAGACGCACGATGTTATATTTTATTGAGTGAGGGTGTGATGTTACTGCTTCTGGTCTTGTTGAATTCCAAAAACACTAGGTACCTACAAACGACAGAGAAAAAAAAAGAAGACATATAATTTGTTAAACTTTACCTGACACAAGTTGATGGCATATAAGGGATTCATTCACATCCACTCAACGAAGGTCATTTGGGTTTTTATTTTATGAGGTTCAAAAATAATAATTACATTCTCACATGAAATTTTTTATCTTTTTTTTCTGTTTTTGTTGTACACTTAATACCTGAGTACCCATGGGCGACTAAGCCAAGCGTGAATTATAGAAATAAAAATAAAAGAACAAAGTTAACAACTCAGTCGCAAGTACTTGTTGGGAAAAATTAAAATAACAAAAAATGGAAGAATTAATTTGAAACTCATTAAAATCAAATAATTGTATGATGATAAAAAGAT
The DNA here is from genome assembly GCA_958431115.1 of Syrphus vitripennis. Classification (NCBI taxonomy): domain Eukaryota; kingdom Metazoa; phylum Arthropoda; class Insecta; order Diptera; family Syrphidae; genus Syrphus; species Syrphus vitripennis. The sequence goes on along the minus strand of OY288108.1, from coordinate 122,633,097 downwards.
ACTTTGGTGATCCAAAACTGTCACCTCGGTGGTCCACTGAAGTGCGCCATTTTGATATTGGTACTAGATACGAAGAGTGAAATATAAAACTCAAATTTAAAATTAAGATTTGAAGAAAGATTTCGAATTTAAAATTTTATTTCTTAGCAAATGAAAACATTTCGAGTGGAAATCAACAATTATTTTATGGCTGTCAACTTCTTTCAATCCATAAATTGATTTCAATCTACAAACTCCAAGTTTAATCTTTTTTTTTTTTTTTTCTTCAACTAACCCATAACGTGCCATTAAATTTAATACCAAGTATATAATAATAAAAAAAACGGAGGGTTCCTTACACTCGGGGTCTGTGTTATATTATAATCATCTCCCATTCCTTTGATGTTCGAAGTTAGAGAAGTAGAAGGAAAAATAAAAAAAATAAAAAAATAAAACTTTGCCTGTATTTAGAGGATAAAAAGTACTTTAAGGATATAAAGGTATTATTTGATGTTGTCTAATGGATATTTGTTAAGTTAAACGATTTATAAAGTTTACCCAATATGATTCAATGATTCAATGATTATTACTATCGACACAAAAGTTTAAATGTTCAAGGTGATAATTTGTAGCAATTTAGGAGAGTTGAATGTTATTGTAGTTTTTTTTTCATAGGGGGGAAACATATTGATGTCGAATTGATATGAGGGTGTTGTTATCGTTAAATAAAAAAGAAAAAAAAAAAAATAATATTGAGGTTAACGTATATGTACCCTATGATTACACTTTACCCATGATTGTCATAATCTCGACCGGGACCACATTTCTCAAACTCTAAGGATCCACTTGTAGAATTCATCTGGTTGACCTTGGAAGATGTCGACAGGGCTCCAAATTTTGAATTGTTCCATGTCTAAGGCCAACTAAATGCAGGTGTCGTTACATGACAGTACCAGCTGAAGTGGTCATGCTGTGTTTTGTCCCAGATGATATTTGTGACGTGACGACTTCTTCGAATTTTCTTACTTCTTCGGATTTTCTTGCTTCTTCGAATTTTCTTGCTTCTTAGTCGATCACGCTTTGTCACTCCTGCTGTCTTTACTACAGCTGCTTGTACATTGCTCAACATCCTAAACTGTAAATGTTGAACGAAAACTTGCTATGTAAAGCTTCCTTTCAGCTTAGGAAGCATTTTTCGATCACAATAGATAGCAGAGTTTTACTGCATCACAAGATTTTCCAAGACATTTTAAAGTGTTCCATTCTAAAACCTAGATTTCCGATAGAGGGCACTGTCTAGATCAGAAAATGAGCAGCATAGGTATTCTGTCTTCTAATGCGGTTTCCATTTCATCAGCTTCTCGTTGCAAGTATGTAGGATCATCAGTTGGGTCCGTCCCCTTACCCTTAGATTGCACTACTATTAAAAAAGGAAACCCAAATTGATGTAAGCCATATTGAATATGATAAAATGTTTAGATGAGTTCATATATTTTTTTAAACTTTATTTTGAAGATAATATTAAAGATTATGGAAAAGAGTCTTAATTTATTTCCATATTATAAGATAGAGTAGTCTCAAAGAACTTCTCATGGTAATTTAAAATCGAGAAGATGACGAAAAAGAATCATGTTTTATATTTAACCACAAAAAGACCAATTAAATGCAATTAATGTGTTTTTTTCATATTATAAGAGGTCTCGACAATTAAAATTAACAGAAGAAAGGATTAATTTTAAGACTGGATATGGACACAGCGAATATAAGATTATACGAAATATTCCATTATGTCGATTAATTAAAAAGACACTGCAATTACCATGGTTCATTTCATTTGCGAAAATTTTAGTTGCTGCGTATGTTTAACGTTGGTTTTGCATTCAAAAACTGATGCAGATTTTAGGGGTCAAATTTTGAGATCAAATGTTGTTATTAAAACACGAAATTTCTGTCAAGGGAAGAATAATTAAATGAGTCGTCGGTTTTTTTTTTTAATGTTTGAGAGTCACTTTTTTGGCGAAAAATGTGTCCACTTTTTTATCAATGCAGTAAACATTACCACTAATTTTTTGCCAGGAAGTCTGAATTTATTCACTCTACATTTATTTTAGCTCTGTTATTAGAGATGGAAGAATTCACGATAACGAAAAAATTTTTTAAGTTGAGAGGCTGTTAAATTTATTTTTATCTTATATGAGATGAGCGTTCTTTTTTCACTAAAAAAGTGGTTTTTTTCTTTTGATTTAAAAAAAAAAAAATAATTTGAAAAATTTTCTTCCCGCTTTCGACTTGTACTTGCAGTAATACAAAAATTCATTTTAATAAATTGATTAATTCAAAATATATTTTTTTATGTGTTTTTCAGTTTTATGAAATGCAAAAATTGTAAATCATCTCTTATGTTATCAAATCAGCTTCCGTTATTATAAAAATAAAATCATCCACCATTTTGTTTGCATTTCTTGACACAGATATCAAAGGAATAATGCTTCATTCACGAAAAGAACTGTTTTTTATTTCTTTTTGTATTCAAGGATATGAATTTATTTTAACTATAATTTCACTTTAATTTCCGTATTTGAAACTGGTTAAACCGGAAATGTATAGGGGCTAATCAAATCTACGATTAAGAGTCTCCTAACTTAAATTATCATCGCTCATGAAAGGCAAATTTATATGCCCTAATGAGGTATGATTTTTTGTAAGAGATTCTAAAACTTAAGAGCCTAGGTCTAAAACTAGTACAAAATATTTATTTACATACATACTACCTCTAAAAAAATTATTTACACATCTGGCTACTATTTATCAAATAAAATTAAAATAATCAAATTTTGAAAATATAAATAAAATACATACTTTCAGTTGCGCATACACTATACAGTCATTTAAACTATTGTTTTGTTGCATACATTCCGGAAGGAAGTCTGGTTCATATTTCAATTATAAACAAAACAGTAAAAAAAATTTTAAAAAAACAAAATCATTCAACAAAACATTTGTTCTATTTATTTAAACGAAACTGCATTTCTATAATATATAGCTGTTAAATGTCTACATATATTTATGCATAGTATACTTCGCATTTGCAACATGAAATATTTAATTCATTCGAAATAAATTTAATAAAATAAATAAAATACCTATCTACCATAAATCGTCCGCCATTGAAATCACTGCACAATTCCAAAGGGATAAATCATTAATAACTAAACCAACCAATCCCTATTTTTTTTTTCGTAGCTCGAGTCCTTTAAAACTTCACAAACAAAAAAAAAACAAAAATACCAAATAAAAAACAAATAAATAAAATGAGACATTTCCACAAAAGCCTGCGTGAAATTCCGTCAATTTATTTTTTTCTTTTCATTTTCATTTCCATTTTCATTTTATGTTTCATTTTTTGTCCGTTTGACTGCTTTTAAATTTACACTTTAAAGCCACATCACGCATCCACCATCGTCATCAAGACGGCCAGCCGGTGGCGGTGTGGCGGCGCGGCAGCGGTACAGCGCGAAAGCGAATATCCTGCAGCTGTTTGGCCTTAAAACTCATTTCATCCAATTTAGCCATTTAATTTTCGATAAATCACTCTTCTTCGAAATCTACGCTTTACGCATATAAAGAAAGCCAGAAAATCTCCACTGTGTCGAACGAGCCAGAAACGAGCGTATCAATTGGTTTTTCAAAAAAAAAAAAAAAAAATGAGAGAAAAATAAATATAAGGATATTCGCTACGCACATTTTCCATTCAAAAAAAGCAAATAAGAAAAAAACCAACCCCAATTGTTAGTGTGAGGTTTACATAGACATTTTTAATAAAAAACGGTTCTAGGATAAAAATGTTGATAATGCTTAAGAATTTCCCACTTACTTACCCTTGGATAATATTTCCCTGTGTTGTTTGTCCTGCATGTGCGTGCGTACGCTTAGGTTGTATTTTTGAAACCTGATCAGTGGTAAAAAAAAACCTTCGTCTAAATATTACCGGTACTATATATTTTTAATTTTGATTTTGAAACAAAACCTCACCCTTAAAGTCGAGTCGGGGGTTGATGGTTCTTTTTTTTTTTGATTTTTTTTTTGTCGTAGGTATTTGCAATTAAAAATGCAACCCTCTGTGAAAATCCCATCTTTGACATCCTAAGTATCAATTACCGTGCAAAACATGATTCACAAAAAAAAAAAAAAATTACAGTTAAACACAACTGAAGCGGAATACATTAGCCCTAATGTAATGTCACAAAAATGAAACAGAACATTCATACGACATTATGAGAACAAGGGATGAGAAAACCGATTGAATGGCATTTCAAATGATACACGTGTGCGCCAACATTGACAGGATTTTTGTAAATTAGCATCCGATTTGTTATTTTTTTTTTTTGGAATAAGGATATGATTGAGAGACGTGGTGGAAGATTTTTTTTTATGTAAATAAATAAAACGTCTACAGATTCTAATTGTGGATATCTACCACCGACTTCTTTGAATCAGGGTGTTTTTGACAGGTGGGGTATGAAAATATGGTATTACGTCGTGAAATTTCGACGTAGGTTTTAAAATGACTTCTTTTTTGGTAAAATTTGAGAACATCCTTCAAATAAAAATTGAATGATGTTCCTAGAAAATTGTCTAAATTAATTTTCCGTATTGTACTTTGGTTTTGAAAGAACATATTTTTCTTTAAATTTTAAATTTTTAACTTAGCTCGACTTTAGACAGAATTTGTGCAAACAATTCTTTATAACAGTGTAATTTGCGCTAAAAACATAGATTTATTTATTTGGTTTACGCAAAACGGTAAAATTATCCAAGAAATTTGCCACGAAAAATCAACCAGATTTCTTTGGTTAAAATTAACCAGATATTTTTGTTTAAAATTAACCGGATCGATTTGGTTAAAATTTAGCAAATTTCTTTGGTTAAAAGTAACCAAATTTTTTTGGTTAAATTTAACCAGATTTATTTGGCTAAAAAACCCAGATTTATTTGATTAAAATTTAACACATTTATTTGCATACTATTAAACAGGTTTCTTTGGTTAAAATTAACCAGATTTTTTTAACACATTTATTTGGTTAAATTTAACCAAACGTAATTTTGGGAGTGTTCAGATTTATGATATGTATGTACATAAGTACATACATATTTTTAATCGATTCCATGGTGCCCTCCCAATTATGCATTGGCTTGAGGGAGATTTTTATTTAAAAATCTGAAAGAGGCTATCTGACACACATAATTGTTTCACATATTTGACATTTAACGCACAGCTGATTCAATTACACAATATTTAACCAAAATGATTGAAGTGGTGTAAACTTATCGTTTGGTAAATTTACAACGCTACATTCTTTTTATTTGACATGAATTTCATAAAAAAATACTATTTTCGTACATTTTGAAATAATAACGAACTATTTTTTGACAAAAAAAAAAAACGAGTTAGGACGAGACCGACTATCTTCCGACAGTTAATGACGTACCTCCTTTTTTTCTAAGAGTTAATTTTGCCATAATTTTGCTAAGTTGACTGTAATCTTAGCACTACCACTGCAGTTTTTTTTGCCTTAAAATTAAAAAAAAAATGGTACGACGAATGAACGACAATTGCATGCCAACTTTTGCTTTAATCTCCCCCCATACTATTTTGAACATTTACTTAAAGCCTTATTTTAGAACTGTGGTCAGAACAAAAAAAAAAATTATCAATACCATGTTTGTATTCTTATCAACCAAATAGCGAAATATAAAAGGATTCCAATCCTTTTTTGCCCCAACTCTGACTTTTATAATATCTTTCCATAATATATAAATAATATTATTGAAATATGCTCCAACTCATGCTATAGCTATATCCTTTTACGAAAATATCAAACAAAATGTTGATTGACGGTTTTGTCAAAAGAATTTAACCTTCACGAGGACCTTTTTGCATTCCATAATGGTTGCGCAGTAGGTGGGTAATTATGAATATTAAAGCACACTAACCCAAACTATTATTATGAAGCTTAAAATTGAATAAAAAAGAGTCGGGGGAAGTATCAAAACACACACACAAAAACAGGAATTATGTTATTCGTGAGAAAAAAAAATATCCTTTTGAGGAATTTCATTTAAACAAAATAGTTTATCCTGGCTATCATCTTTGATCTCACTCCTCAATTTATACTTCATAACCTTATGTTAGGCCAGTCAACAGAGGATGTTTTTTTTTGTTGCAAAAATATTAATCAAAAACTATTATCATTCCAATGGAAAGATGGATGAACAAAATGGCTTGTTTGTAAGTATTGTGCGTTAGCCGCCATTTTTAAATTCTTACAAATTTATTTAGATTTAGAATTTGGTTGGGGGACTCTTAAAGCATCGGAAAGGAGTAAGGAGGAAAGCCTCCACAAACTCTCCGCAAAAAAATTTGATTAAGGGTTGCCCCCACATGATAGTTCTAGCCTAGAAGTATACTTTGTTTCTTAGAAAAAAAATGTATAATATATTTTACTCTGAAAGTATAAGTCTCATGAAAAAATGATGAAAACAAAAAAGGAAGATAATTAAATTTTCAATCGAAATAGTGTTAACAAATTTCTTGTAAAATCAGCCATTCTCGATATATCGACAGAAATACCTTTTTCAAAATGGCGGCCAACTCACTTACACCCGCTTCATTTTTATTTTAAATCATAAAATATGAAACAGAGTATTTTGCATGATGGCAATCAATTTTTGTCTTAGCCCACTGGCCTACATAGATCAAGTCTTGTTAATTCAAGCGTTTACGATATTGTTAAGGGTTTGGGGTTTTTTTTAGGTAAAATTTAAATCGAAATATGTACATATCTTTTGCCTTTTGTCATTTCATCATTACCTCATCCAACAATCACCATAAATGATAATAAACAGGGTGCTAGCGGTGGTGTAGAGAAAGAGTGTGAAGCTATTGCATATAAAACATTTTTGAATTTTTTTTTTCTTCTCATTTTGTTCATATCCTTTAACAATCTGAAGAAATCGAGTGATTTCATCTTCAATCGAAACATGATTATCTAGTTAAAGAAGGAAAGGGACTTGAAAAAGGGTACTACTATCTTGGGATATCAATTCTTTGGAAGTTTTTTTCTTTTTCTTTTTACTGTTTTCATTTATAAAGCTCGAGTGGTGAACATGAAAACAGGGGTTAGGCGGGGGCGACTTGGAAAAAAAAATAGACTTCCAAGCACGTACTTTGCTTGTTTATACTTTGTTAAAGAATTTTGTTCGTTCATGTCGATGTAGGTGAGTATATCGCTTTTACTTCTTTTTTTAAAAAAATATCGTCCCTTAACTCAATATCAACAACCTTAGGGACAGAGGGATGGAAACAAATCTCAGTTGAAACGATCTTAAAGCAGATAATATATTTTACACTCCTTTGAGAGTTTTTTTTTCTTGTTGTTGTTGTTGATTTTTCTCTCATATAAATTCTTTTTATAAAAAACATCATGATTAACTACTATAATGTTGATGATTTTATTTCCTGTGCATAGGGTACCATACATATACCCTATCTAAGGTGTTAGTAGGTGATGATGGTTGTGGGTAGTGAGGGGGGTAGGTGATGTATAACCAAACCTACTTTCGATTTCTTGTCACACACATTTCCTTTTGTCAAAAGGATTTTCAACTTTTCATGTTTTCTTTATTTTTTTTTTTTTCTAAACTTAATTCAATTGCTTTTACGCGCTGAGTAGAGAGGGATGAGCGAAAATAAGAACGCCTCTATTGTTGGCTTAGTGGAAATTTCAACAGCAAAAAAAAAAAAAAAAATTAAATGTACGTCTATTGAATGCAGGCAGAGGAGCTTAAGTATTAAGATTTGAGTTTCTTTTTTACTTTTTTATTTTTTAAGAAGACACGAAATGGAATTTAACTTATTTACAAAATATGTTATTCTCTGGGGAAATCAAAAGCTCTGTGTAAAAATGGGTTTTTTGAGTTTACTGACAGTTTGGCGGGTATTGTTATATTTTTTTTAATTTTTTTTTTTGAAGGGGGATTAAAAAAAAAAATATTAAGGTACCTATGTAATATTTGATTTGTCTTGTCATGATGGCTTTCAAATGTTGACACGATTCTGAAGAAATGTCGCAGCAAATATGTACAGCTTGATGTGAATTTTTTATTGTGTGGGTTATTTTAATCTTTTATTTTTTTTTTGATTGCAAAAATATTTAAACTCATGAAAATGAAAATTTTATATACCTTACATTCATTAATATATAATAAAAAGAATCGTCCTGAAGTGAATTAAAAACTCGAAGCAATACTCGATGGCGAAAAACCAGGATTAGGCACTCTGGATGTTCCCGTAGGCATAGACGGCATCATCGAATATAAAATTAAATATCGAATAGCACTTGACCTGGGATGCCACTTTTTCGCAATGCAAGCCAGTCTCTAACGATTTTTCGATGTCGAAGGAATAGCAGGTGTGAAGTACGATTCCTGCTATTATCTTGGCTACTGCGGGCATCACGCAAATTGCTCTCCAGTTTTCATACTGCGTAATTATCTATTTCTTCTTTGGAGGCTGGAAAAACATTCCCTTTTTCCACTCTTCAAGAGTTTCCCAACCTCTCTCGATCTTGTTGGCCTGCTCTAAAAAGCTCTGCGGAAAGTAGAAGTGATTCTTCAACTATTTGAGCTGGTTCTCATTCGAAACTAGCAGTTATCCATCTATTAATTTTAGTAGATGTTGCTAAGGTTACTGAGGTGGTAGAGAATTTTCAATATCTCGGAAATCAAAACAAACAACTGTGAGCTCAAACACCAAGTAACAATTGCTCCGCTAGAATCTTGAATCCGTACATCTTTAAGGATAAAACACTTATATCATATCCGCTATCACAAAAAAAGTTGCAAGAGTTCGTTAATATATTGTCTGCTAAACATCTTGAGTACCTCGAGTAATAAACTTGACACGAGAACATGTCAAGAACGCATTGACTCTATCACACGAAAAAGTAAGCGGCAGTGAATTGCCAACACGCTTCGATGGGGGTCTGAGCAAATTGTACATTTAAAAGATAATATTATTAGCGTTTTCATTTCTTGTTATCTTCTGCGCATCTGCCAAATCAGGTTGCGGAAAATGGCGGATCGCGTGTTAAACGTCGAAGCTTTTCCGTCTGGTTTTTTATTTTATATGGACTTTTAGCTTTCATTATCAAGAATGCGGCCATCTTGAATTTCTTATGACAGTTCTGTTTTTTGACACCACTCCCACGTATCTAATTCTTACATTTTGTGGTACAATGCGGGCAGACAGAAGAGCGCATCGACCAAGTGTTTAACTTGACGAAGAACTGTCCAGGGGCAATGAGCAAAACGGGGTCTTCTGGGGTTAAAGTGCGTATAAGAAAACTGATAGGGTCATTGAACGTTGGCGATTAGAAAAAAAAAATATTTTATAAATTAAATTTAAAAAAAAACTGTCCAACATTTTTTTAATTTTACCATTTTAATTTTCCAAAATCGAAAGGGTAAAATTAATAAATGTTCATCAAGAATCATAACTAAGATATTTCTTTGATTACAATAACGTGTTCACAAATTTACAATCCACACCATGCAAACACCATTTACGCCTCACAGGCGACGATTCCCACATTCAAAATAAAAAAATAACATTGATTAAAAGGGATTTTCTAAGACTTCTGTAACTAACCCTCTCTTTCTCTCTATAAACCAAGTCTCTGCAGACTTTTAAGGCTTACGATTTCACTTCAATCTATAAAAATGTACACCATACAACAACTTCAAATTAATTAGCAAGCGAAAAAATAAAAGAGAAAAGAAATCAAGTGTAACCCAACCACAGTATTTTCATCATCATCGTCCAATTAAAGAAAAAAAAAAATAAAAGAAATAATAAACATGGCTTAACCAGGTCACTTGAAAACATTTTGTTTTTGCTTGCTATACTCTCTAAATGAAACCAGAGAGTTTCTTTAATTTTCATCTTGTAATTCCACATGGCATTGCGCATATTGAATTCAATAATACAATTATATTAGCTTCAGCATCCCAAGAATTGCAAAAAAAAATGAGAGTAGTAGTCAAAGTAGAAGAAGCTATTGAACCAGCTGTTTCCAACTTGAATCATAGTAGAAGCAAAAAAAAAAAAAACTATATCATTTGTCATCCCATCGAGCTATATACGTGTGATTTCCATGACAGCAGCTTTCTCCTTTTGCGTAGAAAATGCTTTTCGTTTGATTAGCAACAACAAAAAAAAATATGTATTTATATGTATTCCACCTTACCCCCCAATTCATCCATGCTCCCCATCAACACCGAAGAAATGAAAAGACAAAAGAAAAATCTAGCAATCTACATATTGAAGATTCATCGAATTCATCCTAAGGGTTTTTTCTTCTTCTTCTTTTTCGATGATGATGATCGTCTAAAACCTTAACAAATCAACCCTCAATCTATTACAAAAAAAAACACCCCTAGCGAATTTTGCTTTTATTGTGTATAAACAAAAACAACAACCAAAAAAAAAAATCTTCAATTGTTTGCCTTTTGCTTATGTTCCATTATATTTACATCTGTGGTGATGGCGGCGGTAATGCTGCTGCTGTTTCTGCTAAAAAAAAATATATATAAAAACAAATATTATAAAAGACACAATAAACCAGTGATGAGGTTTATCATTTTCGATGATATGGGGGATTTGGATTGGATTGGGTGTTTCTAATGCCTTCCCTTTTAGCATTTTTATTTTTATTTATTACGCTTTTTTTTTTCTTTCTCTCTCTCTCTGTTGTTTGATAACATCATTGTTTTGCAACTTGGTGGTGGGGTTGTTATATGATATGCGAAGAAAAATATTGCTTTCTGTCTGATGTGATACTAAGTGGTCTTGAGATATTGATAAAGTGAGGGAAGATCGGAAACAGGGATGCCATCATCACGATACAATTATCAATCATTCCATTTTGGTATTGAGTTATTGGTTTATTTAAACGATTTCCTGATTTTTATTGGAAAAATAGAGATGTGGATTTACCCCTCAATCAATGAGCAATTTTTTATGTCTATTTCGTGCCTATAAAAAGAAGTTGAGGTAATTTCTTCTTGCCTGTCACTTGGGCCCGGATCACTGTTGTCCATCAGATCTTCATGATCCAGCCTTTTACTTTTTTGGCCTCGTCATTGTTATTGTAAAGCTTTACCAGTTCTTTGTTGTGTATCTTTTGCTGAACTAAGCATTTTTTTCAACGGACAAGTTCCTTTGAGATAGATCAATTGCCAGTAGTTATAAAGTGCAAGGTTGTTAGGTTGCGTCTTCATCAACTTGATGCGTCACCTCAAGTTCGGTGCTTCTTTACTTAATCGCTTCTTTGGGTTAGAATCATGGATTTTGCCGATAGACGAACTGGGGCGTTACTTAAACCAATAATTGCAACCTTTTTCCAGCTATTTGGGTGTTGTTGGAATCTTGAATCTTCAATACCACTGAATGTAACTAGCAGTGCAGCTCACCTTGTCTTAAATTTCTTTTGGCATTAAAGATTTTGGATTGGTAACCTTAATGGAACCGGGTGCTTTCCTGACGAGTTTGAAAGGGTTTTCAAAAGTAGGTGTGAATGTGGTGGATGCCAATAGAGGCAGAAGAGATTTTGTAAGTGATTTAAATGCAATTTCAATTAAAGAACTTCAGAAGATCTGCAGAGAATTCAATCACTGGAAATACTTAACAAATGCATTTTAACTTTTGTACTTAACCAAGCTGACGACTCTCTTAATCCTAAAACTTGTCAAACTCTTTAATGTGAACTCTAATGCAGCAGGACTTCTGTTGCATCTGAGAATCTATTGATTCTCCGAGAATATACCTGTCTTCTTCTTCTTTAACCAGTATAATGCGGTATCCATTTCCCTCCCGAACATCCATCCATTAAACACGTGCTCGTTGCAAGGATATAGGATCTTCACTTATGATGACTCGTCAGAAAAGTATTGCTACTTGCACGAAAAAACCTCAGGAGTTACTTCGTCTGATTTCTGCAGTTGTAATTTGTTCTGCTATTAGCTGCACTAAATAATAAGTACGTTAATGGAAATAATCCTCTTTCTTCCAACTAATTGACTGCCCAGTACAACCTTTTGAAGTGCTTAAAATCTAATCTTAAGTTGAATTTATTCTTCCCCGAAGTTGACGTTTTCAAGAGAAGCTACCTAATTCTTAATAAGATATATATATGGTTTTGATTTTCATCGATAAACATTTCAATCGTCTGAAATCAAAATTTTCATTTCCTCAGGTTTATTCTAAAGTCAAGTACAAAGTAAGCTGATTCCAATAATACAAACCAAATAAATTGCATAATATAAAATTTAATAGAATAATATCGAACATATCCATCTTCATAATTTCCTCAATATATTTTCCAACAATACTCAATAATTCATCGAGCATTGTTCTAGAAGCCTCATGGTTTGTATTCCATAATAACAAAAAGGACCTTTTGACTGTTAGACAGAGAGATAGATAACTAAATTTAAATTTAATCCAGAAATGGCAATCATTAGTATTTCTATTTAATCACCCGCAGCGTTTATACTTACTCAACTTACTATACGATTCCTTTATCATTTGTGTACCTATAGTTGGTTGTTAGAATAGAATTAATGCAATCAGTTTGTATTCATACACAAATGATTAGTTTATTTTCGAAACAATGGATTAAAGTAATTTATATTGAAAACAATAGAAATGTTGTATATCAATAATTTTCTTTTGCGAAATTATACTTTGGGAAAATGCTTTTGTTTCAAAAGTGTTTTTAGGCATTTTACGAGTAAAGTTAATAATGATTCTAAATGTATTTTAGGTGGAAGTCTTCTGATAAATGAAAACAATTTCATTTATTGTCTTTTTCCTCCAATATTTCTTCTTCGTGTTTTGTTTTAATCCCTTCATCAGTTTTTCGTTGTTGAAGATCAAAAATACAATCTAAAAAAGCATGATACTTCATATTATATACCTATATAAGTTCGTAGAATATAGAAACATCCGTCTTTCTAAAAGCTTCCTTTAATGAAGTCCATCGTTTTTTCTTCTTTTTCTTATTCCTTACAATATTTTTGTTTTGTGTTTTTTTCATTTCCAACACTTTTAATAATCCAAGATAATGCACTGAAAAAAAAAAATAGCAGACAAGTGAAAAATACCAAGTGAAGTGTAAAATTAGTACTGCCTTGAAGCAACCTGACAGCTTGATGAAATTCATGTGAGTAACGAGAGTAAAACAAATAACTAATAGAATCATTCCGGTAGCAAAAATATTAATACATACAAAATAGTTCAAAAACGAAAACTTTTAACGAGATTATTAAACAATTTGCGAAGAAGAAAATGACATTATCAACCGACTTTCAAAGTAGATTTCTTCATATCTTAATAATAGATTTGCGTGACCTTTGTACCAGCTTATATTAATATTTCTGCAAATTCAGGAATTCAGTTTAAAATTAAAGAATCTTTAGCTTTGATGATTGATGAAGAAGAATTCGATGTACCATGTTCGCTTGGCGAAGTGGAAGTACTTGCTTGGGTACTTCTCGCACAATAGTTCAGTAAAACCAATATACAGAATTTTTTTTTAAAGTCGATTTCTTCAAAATTGTACTCACACAGCCTTGATTAGTAGAATAAATTGATTGTTTCATCCTCTTCATTGGAAATCAAAACGGTGTTACAATTTTTTTTCGTTTCTCTTCAACGGTTTTTGGATGATGCAAAGAAAACTTTTGTTTGCTAGCTACAGCATTTAAGATACGGACAGACCGGGATCGGGCACCAAAAACGTTCTAACAAAAATAGATGTCCGATGCCAATTAAATGCAAGTGTCGTTGCATTTGTTTGATCCCAGGAGCTTCTGAGCTCTCTTTTTTTGGCGATAGATAAAGGTTCCAATTAGTTTGAGCATACTATTTTTTTCCAATGTAGTTTTTATTGTTCTGAAGGCTTCCTTTGATGGATATCCACGATCTGATGAAACAGTAAGTACCTGTACATCGTCGTCGTAGAAATGTAACTTTCCACATTATCAAATTATAAAAAGAAACAAAAAAGCACTGGTCCCAGTGTACAGCCTTGCTGATCACCACTTTGGAAATTCCCCTAAAAGTTTTTGTCTATCATCGAAATTTCCTGTCATGCAAAAAATTATCGACGATAAATAAAATTCCATCTGATAAATTTTTTACACAAGCTTACAAACAATAACGGCTAGTTTCTTGACAAAGTTCTTAAAACTTTTATTTAAAAAATATTACTTCGTATAGTAAGAACTCATTTCTTCATAAAGTTTTAAGACTTTAGATCTCAGTTTGAGACAGAATTTGATAAACTTAGACCCTAAATTTTTTTAAACTAGATTATTTTTTTGAGTGTACCTACCCAGATAAAGGATTAATGTTTTATTGTAAAGTCTTCAATGAAATCCGATTGCAAAAAAAGACTTTCTTATTTATTGGTAAAAACATATAACTGAACAACAATCATGCACTTCCTCTTCTATTTACTCTACTTGCAGAAATGACTTAGGTCAAGAAAAAAAAAAAACTCAACTTTGAAGCTTTATTTTAGAACGGATGTTCATGTCGATAGACCATAAGAACCAAACAGGACATTCAGTGAAATACAAAAAAAAAAAAAATATATATTTATGAATATACTACACATCTAGATATTTATTTGCTGCAAATTTTTCATATGATGAACGATTTGCCATCAGGATGTTCTTATGATAAAAAAGACAAAGGGATTTTTATTCATCCCTTTTTTTTTCTTACTTTTGGAAAAATACAGCCAACATCCTTTATCCTCTACATTTTTGTTTTCTAAATAAAAAAAGATATCTCTCTATCGTTACATTCATATTATTGCTGTTTATTTTCAATTTCCTGTTACATAAACTTTTATTCCGCCAATTTGAACAGAAAAAAAGAAAATAAGAAAAGGATGAGTTTTTTTTTTGCAAAATGAAAATAAAAAAACAAAACCTACTCCAATAATACACAAACAAAAGGGAAATATAAAAAAAATAAAAAAAACACAAACAAACGGAAAAACTACCCCCATTTCCCTTTCTTAAGTAAACTCATCATCTCAGGGGCAGTGGTTTTGTATTCTTCTTGATATTAAATATTTTTTTGTTGTTGTCTTCTTCTTCTTTTGCATTGATATTGCATTTCGCTTTGTTCCGTCAATTATTATGCTCGCGTGTTGTTGTAAAAGAAGGAGGCGGGCGAGGGGAAGAAAAAAAAAACCACCATCATCATCATCATATCGTTTTGGTATCTGTGATGCTTCCAACTTCCAAGGGCATGTCCTTGGATATGGGTCGGCCGCGCCGGACGGGACGGCAGGATGGATGGATAACGATGATGATGATGATTATGATGGTTTTATGATGGCGATTTTGATGAGCATCATAGCTGGATGATTGTTCATAACGTTCAACCATCAATAAGGAGGGTGCTCCTTGCAGCTATCCCATCCAGTACTTTGGCAACTTAAAAAAATATCATATATGAGATATTATTATGTGTTGGGGGAGAATTTTTGTTTGGTTCTTGTGTTTATTATTATTTTTCAATATTTATATTTTTTTTTTCATAATATTCATTCTTTTTCATTGAAAGCCCCATCCTACTTAATCCCTTTTATTTTGTATGTACATAAGTATTTTTGTGTGTAAGTCCTTTTGCGTGAAGTTTATTGTTTTGGTTTAATGTATATTTTGCAAGAGCATTTACTTTGATTTATTATAAACCAAAACATTATTTACATTGTGCTGTATACATATTTGGATAAACAGAGATTTTTCATCGTTTGACAGGGCTGCCATGTGTGTAAATACTTAATATACCTGATAATGGATTTATATAGAGTTATAATGCGTGTTTGAATAATTTTTATTGGAGTTTGTTTAAATGAGCGTAAATAAAATCTATATTATCGTTCTTTTCAATAAAATATTGGACACAATTTAGGGTTCCTATATTTTTCATGTAATGTAATTAGTGCACCATTTTTGTTTAGTAGTGAGTGTCAAGTTGGCGAAGTAGCATTCACCGAAAAGTGGTCAATTAAGTTCTAAAATAAAATAAAATAAAATAAATAAATTTGGTGGTGCGATAGGCCCTAAGTATCTAACAACTCTCAACCATTCCTGTGTACTCGTTATTGCAGGAATGGAGTTGACCTACAATTTTATGCCGATTCCGAACGGATAGGTGAGAAAAGCGCTTTGCCACATTGCTGTTCTTTAGATGCACGAGGCTGGGATTCGAACCCAGAAATCCGGCATGACAGTCCTAAGCACTAACCTTTATGCGACGGGCTACTATAAGTCCTGTTTTCTAAGTTTTGTTTTTAGCTACTTCGCTAAAAGTATTTTGAAATGAAGCAAGCGAAACACCTCACAATTTAATTGAAATATTTATATTTCGCTAGCTTTATGCACCTCCTCAAGGTGGATAGTCTCTTAGGCGCCAATTTAATGGCGGATTATTGTAGAAAAATTACAATATAAACATTTTTGAAAACAATTATCTTATCACACACCAAGTTGAGAATAAATTGATTTATCTTACCAATGGAAAATTCCATTTTTAAACAAAAATAGACCATGACAAGAATATAATTATATGGGAGGTTAGTCCTTTTTCCCCTTCTGAGTTACCTGTGGTCCATTTGTATGATGTAATATCTGTGAAAAATACCCCAGGGATAAAATCTTTACAATTCTTTTTTTTAGTTTACATAAGATCTTTAAATAAACTGAACAATAAACTGACTAAAGTTTCCAAACACTTACATGTATACAGGCATCTACCTAATAAACTCACAGTTAATTCGTTGAAAAGTAAACAAATTATAAAGAATGTATACAGGGTGTACCAGTAGTCCTGCTCCCAACAGTAAATAGCGACTAGTCCCTACTGTCAATTCTTTCTTTAATGTTCGAAAACCGTTACGATTCATTATGAACAAGTATTACCTTCTGAGAAGTTATGACTTCGCCTATGATCATTTCAGTTTGGAAAATGAGACACCCTATATAAACAACGAACAGATGTTTAAATCAAGAATTCCATAATAAAAATCAAAAAAACTATAAACAAATTCTATGAAATTCTGAACTCAGCAGAGATAGGTACAAAAAAAAAACAGCAAGATAAACAATTTATGTTAACTTGTCAAAATGTGGTATGCATCTTCTTACAACCACAAATGTAAAAACATAAAAAAGCAACAAATTTCTCAGGTAGAAGTGAGATTCAGAACATTCCCATACACCTTTCATCTCTGTCTCTACGACTCCATAGGTTATGCAGTTAATGTTCATAAACAAACCGACTTAAAGTTTTCCTTTGAGCTGCCTGTATATACTTATAAGGAGAGCAGAAGAGGAAACAAAAAAAAAAAATAGATCTCAAACAAAAGCCAACAGCAGCAAAATAAAACAAAGAAAATGTGTTTTTTTTTTTGTATAGAAAAATAGAGGAGACTTAAGACGACCAACGATGAACGTAAAGGCCCTGCAGTGGCAGAATAAAGATGAAAAGAATTAAAACGAACAACAAAAAAATAAAAAAGAAGAAAACCAAACAAAAATGAAGCTCTATAATTTTTGTATCTTCAAGATACAAAAAAACGTAAACTGAATTTAATTACTTCAAATTCTTATCGCATCCAAAGCACTTTTTTTTTTTGTTGTTTTGTATCGTATTTACAAGAACGGACGGACACCATGTGTGTGGAGAAATATTGAGTCTGTCAATATTTACCCGTTCCTCGTACGTTTTTGCACAGATACAGACATACAAATTTCAGAATTGTTTACTTTTTTTTTGTAACCTGCTTGCAGTGCAGTGTTGTCGTGACGTTAAAAACAGCAATAATAAAAAAAAAAGAAAAACAGTTTCAGGATTGCAAGCAAGGAAAAGGAAAGACTCTCTGACATAAAACAACTTTTCAAACGAGTAACAACAAAAAAAAATGGCCACTAACCGCCCAGCCCTGAGGCACTCCTCTTATAAGAAATCTCTTTTTCCTCAGCTCTACCTACATAAATCGACATAACTATCCATTGCATTGACCCTGATCACCTGCATGCCATAGATACACACCAATACTTTCATATACGAATACTATTAAACAATTATGTACATAGGTATAGGTACCTACTACTAAATACAATCAAAATGAAAAGATAAAAAAAATTTGTGTTATCTTTGTTGTTGTTATTTAGTTGGTTGGTTAGGTTTGTTGGTATCCCAACTTCGAAGTTTCGTATCTTGAACTCAGCGAGTGTATCTGAAGCAAACAGCAATGGCAGCAGATGTTTCTCCGACGTCATTACCCTTCTGTGGACGTAAAACGTGTTTTGAGTTCTTTTCTCTTTTGCACCTTAGTCAGGTTTTTTTTTTAAATAGGTATAAAAAAATAAAATCAAATAAGAAAAAGAAAATATTTTTTAACAAAATAAAAATCAAAGATGGCGTTGTTTGGTTGATGGTACTAATCTAGGTAGGTGTATGAGTGTTTGTGTTAAGTATAAGTTTTGTTTGTAGTTGGTGCAGATGTTACGTTTAAGGTCTCGCTAGCATCTTGTTTTTTTTTTTTTGTGTTACTTCAATCTGTCTCGACTCGACTCTTGACATGGCTTTGTTGTATTTTTTGTATGACCGCATTTTTTCGTTTTGTTTGTTTATTTATTTTTTTTTTCATTATTATTTTGGTGACGATAATACCAAAAAAAAAAACTACTAGGTATGTCAATCCACGTTTTTGTTTGATTTAGTTTTTTTTTTCTTATACAATTATTTCTCGTTTAAGTCAGTCACCATGTGGCTTGAAAGAATGTTTAAAAATTTGAGGGTCAGTAAAAAAAAAAACACGAGAAACAAAATAAGTTAATTATGTGATGACGATGTAGTTTATTTCCAGTTGACATCATCAAAACAAAAAAAAAGGTGAACAAAAGACTTCACCTACCTAGGTTAGAGAAATGAGATTGAATTTAAAATTGTGGATTTGTGTGGGGAAGGGTGGGGGAGGCTGGTTTACAGTTACATTTGGGTAAACAGTGAATCATTCGAAATATCCGGAGATAATATTTATTTAAGTGAAATACAGGTTCTTAAAAAGAAAGCTTATTAAGGGTTTTTTACTTATACACACAAATGATGCATAAAGTTATGATACATTAAGATAAATACCTACCTATTTAAATGAAATCATAAAATATTTTGTTGTGAAATTCATTGTACAGCTAATTTCCAAGAATTCTTACTCATAGTTAATTTCAAAAGAATAGATAGAGAAAAATAGTTCAGATAGATACGTGGAATGGTTTAAGGGTTTTTTTTGAAAAAAAAAAAAAAAAATAATAAAAGAAAAGAAAAGAAAAGAAAAGAAAACAAGAAATTAATTTGAAAAATTTTAAGTGTCACAAAACTCCTTATTTAAATTGCTAAATTTATAAATAATAAAAAGTTTGAGCTTTCCAATGAAATACAATCCGGTGTCGAAAAAACTTTATTCTTAAAATTTATTTTTCCGAAAATCGTTAATCAATCTTAATATTTATTTTTCTAACTATTATTTTCAATAGCTTCATAAAAATACTGTTACTGCTCAATCTCAAAAAATAGCACAACTCAAACATTTTCAAAACTTTCAAAAACAACAACAAAAAAATATTGAACATCTGCATTTTCATCAAATAAGTTTTTTTTTCAGTTAATCAAATGTATTTGTCAGATAAGATGTTTGTTCAGCTTTAATTTCACAAGTTTTTGTTCTCCTACAATTTTTTTAAATAGAGACGTTAAATAAAAAAGGTGTCTTTTATCTGTGATCACCAATATTTCGAAACGTGATATGACACCTAAAATCTAAGGTGAATTCCTAAAAGATTCGTTTGAATTATTATGAAAAACGGTAAAAAAATAAAGAGTTTTTGTGGTGTTTTTGTAAATGTTTTTTTTTTTAGATTTGGCAATTCTAGTCACAATCCTTATCGCAGAAAATCAAACAGATTCGAGTAAATTTTCAAATTTATCTGTCAAACAGTTATTACGTTTTTGAGGGACAAGTTACTGTCAATCAGTCAACTTACCTCCCCTAAAATCTGGTAAAATGAGCTCTTCGAGAACGCCATTAATTATCGTAAATTTGTAACTGATAGGTAGTAAAAAACGATTTTACTGAACTAAACTTAGAAATCAAGAGCACAAGTAGGTATACAAGTATGCCTACATTCAATGTCTAATTCTGCGTGGTCAAAGTATTAAATATATCAATTTATTCATTTCAAATTCCATCCCATTCGTTATATTTTCATTATTAGATAAATAAATTTCAAATATTTCAACAAAACGCAACAAAGCCTAACAAAACTAAAATAAAAAAATTCTTGCTGAAATACGTTTCGAATTCGTGCAAATTAAATATTCAAAATATTCAGCAAACAACACAAAAAAAACATCTAATATTAAATATCTCAACGAGCAGATTAGCACTAACAAGTCCGATACTCAATTATTTAATTTGTATAAGTATATAAATTTCGATAGACGCGTGCCACCCGCACATCAATTATACTAATATATTCAGCAGATATCTGCTAAAGTTGTTATTTTTTTTTCTTTCTTTTATATTTTTTTAATTAATGCAAAAAATTATACTACTGAATGAAGGGAGGGGACGGGGGGAGAATGAGAGCTACTTTTATGGTTTATCTTGAATAGTTAATTTAAATACTTTTATGATAATGTTTTTTTTTTGAAGCAAAGCTACAAGCAACAAGAACAACAAGCAAACAAAAACTTTAACATTGAAAAAGTTTTATGTGGAAAAAAAAACAACTTATTTCATTTTCATTTTATTTTTTACAGCTTTTCCAAAAAAAAAGGACACAAAAAATAAATCATCATCATTTTTTGTGTCCTTTTTTTTTTTTTTGAAAAAGCAAATACTTAACATATTTGACTGACTGTCATCTATATACCTAAATTTCTTTTTATCTAAACAAAAAAAAAAGTATAAAGTGTTAGATGTTGACATCTTTGAATTAATGTTTTGACAGATGACAGCTGCTGGATGTTTCTCTGATTTTAATGCTGATGTGTGTAATGTATTTTGAAAAAGCTCTACATAAAAGGTTTATGCAAAGTGATGCGATGAACACTTTTCTCTCTTCTTTTTTCCTTCTCAGCTGTGCATAAAAAAAAAATGAACTGTACATCTCTATCTATGTACCTAGATTCCACATAATTGTGTTCCCATTGCTTGTATGCAAAATAAAAGAGATGACTTAGGTACGAGTGTATAATGCAAGTTTTCGAAACATATTTTAAATTTGCATATTTTTCTTGAAGAATAGAAAACAATAGAATTATAATACACAACAAAACCAAATAAGAACAACAACAATGCAACGAAAAAAATTTCATGTTCCCATTTTGGAGTAAAAAGATAATAATCAGAAGTGGGATATGCACACAATCATTAATAATATTCTAAACGCTGTTTTTTTTTTAATTTTCATTTTTCCTTCCCTTTCTTTCATTATCTTGGTGGGAATTTGTTTAATTTTTGCTTGTGACTTCAGGTACTATAGAGCAAGGTTTGGATTCATAAAAAAATTGAACTCAGATATTAATCAGATTTATTTAATGAGGCTTTTGAAAATCAAATCAATTTTTTCTTTTGAAATATTGTTTAATATATTGTTAAAAAATTTCTTCGTAAAAATATTAAAGAAATTTTATATAAAAAACTCAATATTTTTCAAACAGGATCGCTTTTTTTTTTTTGAAAATATTTTTTTAAAAATATTTTTGAAAAAAGGGCTGTCCCGCTTTTGATTTTTTTTTCAAAAATTCGTTATTTTTACTAAACATCACATGGCGTCCTCAGTTTCGAAGTAAAACTAATTTTTGATTTATTTTAACAATTCATGTAATGAATTTTATGCTTTTTCATATTTTACTCTAAGACATTGATGTTTTGGGATTTTTTTTTGTTCATTCTAAAATCCTTCAACATAGGAGCAAGTTTGTGCGATCCAGTCGTGCATTTTTTGTTTTAATTTTCAATTAAGAAGGCAAACTTTTCAAAGTTTCTTTTTGTTTACGATTTCTATCTCTTTCCAACTTTATTTAGGACCCAGCAGGTTGGATTCTTAGAATATGACAAGTTGATTGTTAGTTTTTTTTTTTTGATTGCTTGCTTTGTATTTGCTTCGTGAAACATAAAATCACAAAACTACATACCCATACATAACTAACTACGTATAAAAGAAATGCCGTGTTCACAATGACTACAAAATCAACGCAAGTGAACACCATTTGCATTGCTGCACCTTTAAATGTTGATAACAACGACACTGGGGAAGAAATTGGTGATGGAAGAAGAAGACAACAAAAACAAAAAAAAAAAATAAAACAAATCACCATCGCATTTGTGTCAAGGATATTCTCCGAATATTTGAATGGAACATTTTTTTTTGAAAAGAATTCAAACAACTTCCACAACACTTGAGAGATTCACCTTCTATACTTACTTATCTGTTGTTTTCTAAATGTATATTCACTTCCCGATCAAAAAAACAAAACAAAATAAAAGGGAGGGTCTTAGTAAAGAACCTTGCGGAACACCATGTGCTGAGAGCAATTACTTTGTCATCACACCTTTATAGTTGTTTTGTTAGTTTTTGTTTTCTTCCAAGATTGTGCCCCATGTGCTTGGTGGCATTTTAATTGTAATCATCATTGCGAGTCTTGTGATAATTACAATTCAGTGTAGGAGAGAACGTCCTTATGGATGTGGAGGGAGGGTACAGAAATGCACAAATAGTCCTTGCAAATAACATCGTGCGATACGATTCTGCTAGTAACAAATGAACAATAAAGTCAACAAGAAGAAACGAATAGTAAAAAAAACACAAAAAGAAAATAAGGAAACAGTCAAAAGGACATAATAATAGGAGAACAGGAGGGTTCCATTTTCCATAAAAAAAAAAAAACAAGAATGTCATTTGGCAAGGACTTCATCGCATCATAATACAAAGTCGTATATATACCTCTACACGACACCTGATGTTGTTGAACAGCGGCATATTGCATAACGGTAGTGGAGAAATCATAAACAATTTCTAGGGTTGACGATGGTTAACAAGTTATTTGTTTCATTTAGGTACCTTACCTACCTATGTATGTACCAGGCAGTACCTCCCTATGAATGTCCTCGCGTACCTTGATGCTGTTCTCTCTGTGTTGTAAGGTTCTATCCTGTATCCTGATGCCATTTTTGTGTTGTTGCTGTTGTTTAAATGAATGAATTTTGCTTCACAAAGGAATATTGTTATTTGTTTGTTGAGTTCATTTTGAAGATTAAAATTTGCATCAAGGACTGTGTCCTCCTTCTCGCACTTTTTATCCCTCTCTCTCTCTCTCTATTTCTCCCTTGGCTGGCTGGTGAGGATTTCATATACAAAAAGGGTTCTCCTGATGTGCCTGCCAAAGATGTAACTTTATAGAAATGATGACGAGAAGAAGAAAGAAAATGTGTATGTATAGTTTAGTGTTCCTGCAACAAATGAATAGGAGATGAGTCGAGGACTATTTTAATCAGTTTCTGTGTTTTTTTTTTTTTTTTTTTTTAATTCTTCTGTGCTGTGCTACCGTTCCCCTTTGTATTGTTGTTTGATATAAAAAACACAGGTGCCGAATAAATGGTAAGGGTGAGAAAAAAAAGGGAAACAAACAACGTTTCCGTTATACCCATGTTGTTTAGGGAAAGAATTTAATTTTAAACTTAAGTTTTTTTTTTTTTAAATTTTAACATGCGAATTGACGTCTGTTGCTTCAGGGTATTATTAATCGACAGTTGAACGAACTAAGGTTGGTATGGTGTGTACATAGATGACGGCTGGCTGGAGATGGTTTGAGAACTAGGGGAATAAGAAATATTCATTAGTATAAAATCTCTGAGGTATTACTTCTGGAACAATGTTCTTCTCTTCCTGCTTTTTTTTTTAATGCGGATAAGATGGTCTGAGGGATCATAACTCTTTTTACTATGTTAGTATGTACATTTAATTGCTTGTAGTTGCGTCTTTCTTAACAGCATGGCTAAAATCCTTTATAAATTTTACTGGCATAAGAAACAATAATTTACAAAAAAGGAATAAATCCAAGTGGAGTGTTTTTTTAAATTGCAATTATCTTTATTTTAGAATAATGAATTTAATTATCTAGGTTGGGACTTATTTTTGAAACATGCAAATTTATTTCGTCCCCTAACTCCCACTCCCATCTCTATAATAATTCAAAAAAAATCTGTGTACAATTTTTGACATCGGCCACCGAGAACGCACCACTATATTAACTAAGGGCCCCTGACCTAGTGTCCGTGAGTTTCCACTTACGGAGCATACGATCTCCATTACTCCTACGTGCCATCGTGCACTATTTCTGAAGATGTATTTCAGCTCTCTCCAACTGTTCCCCAGTTGTGGTGATCCCTTTTCGAACGTTCTTCGCCAAGTTCTTCTAGGTCGGCTTGCTTGCGTGTGTGAAAAGTTTCATTGCATCTCTTGACTTTTATTTTGAAAACACAATTTTTAACAATTTTCCTTACTGGAAACACCACCGAGACTGGTGGTCACTCAGTCCAAAAATTAGAGTCTCGTCTGGATCGCGTCTTTCCCAAGTTTCTTCGGAAAGTCAAGAAACAAGGCTTTCTTGCAACCAACAACTATGCAGTCAGGACCAGCATTTTTTACAGCACACCAATGGTATTTTCAATGGAAGAGATGAGATGGCTATCGTTGTTAAACTTAGGGATTTCGGTGCTTTCTTGTGGTCTCCGAACTGCAGCTGTGGTAAATCGTACGTTAGCAATCATCACATTGTAGTCTCAGTCCATTCCCATGCATGCATCTCTTCTGGTTTGGATCTCCTGACAACCTTTTCTAATCTCCGACTTGACAGTGATCATATTTTTTGAAAGTTGCTTGTTTGTCATTTGATTCTCAACTGACTTTGTGGGAAGTTCGGATGGCAGAAATTAATAAAGATTTCCACAGTGTCGTTGCGGTGGCTGCTTTTCCGGAATAGAGAAGTACAGTGTTCTGAGTTGAAGACTTAAACTTAGAGCCCAGGCACCCAACTTCAATTACTCCTAAGGTGTCCATTTTGTGGCATATAAATTCTTCCTGTATTTGAAGGAGTCTCCCATTTTCAGAAGTAGCATCAATACAATCTTTGTCCGAAAGCAGTCAACGTATTGTCGGTCTTTAAATGATGCGTAGCGTTGCTTTCGTTAGCGCTTGCTATTTCAGTTTCTATTTAAGTTCATTTAAAAAATCTATCAAATATTGCCGAAATTTGATTATTGAAAAAAGTTCTTCATCAATATTTCAGTATTATTTCTATACTCGTTCATAACCAATAAAGTTTTCCTATTTTAATCTATCTACAATTTTTTTTTCTTCTCTCCATTCAATAAAATCATCTAATTTTGTATGTCAACAAGATTCTTTCAAAACTCAACACAAAAAAAAAAACAAGAAAGAAAAACAAAAAAAAAAAAACAATCTTAAAAGATCACAAAAGTTTACAAGGAGTCAAATAAAATCCAGGATAATAAAATATCTCCAACACAAACAATCTCAATGATAATATTTTCATCATCCACATGATCCGGTTTATTTCATTCAGACGACAAAACAATCAGTATATTTATATAGAATAGATAGAAGAATGGACTAATATAGTCTAGGAAGTTGTGTTGTAAATTGGAAAATAATATGTGACCCGTTGCTGACGTTTTAATTTTTAATAATCTACATTTACATTTTCTTAGTGTTTTTGATTTAGTTGATTTTTTTAGGGAAACTGTTTCCACGTGACATCAGTTACGAAATGTATCGGGAGCTGGAGGAAATATTTGCACCGACTTCCGACTCCGACAAAACAGTCGAAGAAGTCGATGCTCTTTTGAAAACAAACTTAGTAATCAAATGGCCTCAGTAACCTCAGTTGAAGAAAAATCACCTTCTCTCAATCAACAAGAGGAATGGTGATGCATGAAATTGCGATAGTTGCCGTTAAATCAAGCTGATGTCACACAGCATGAAGATTGTTCAGTTAAAATCGGTGAAATCTGAGGAAGCCATTATGTATGCGTATGTTTGAATCAATTAGTTCTCGAACTGTTCTAGTATGAAGTTCATCGTTGGAGATACAGTTGGACGGGGAAATCTTTAAGATGTTTCGTAGAAATCTATTCACGAACGTTTGGAAGTTTCTTGCGAAAGCGGATTTGATTTTCGAAGTGCTGTATCTATGAAGAAGCACATTAGTCAAAGAATTGTTTCTCCATATTTTGGACAATGTTTCGAACGCAGTCTTTGGTTTCCTGATTCGACTGTTAATATCTATTCGGCCTCAAAAATGGAACAATCCAAAACCGAAAGGTCTATCGTCGTTTTCACAGGTCAACCTGGCGAACCCCACAATTGGAACCTTATGGTGAAGCAAAGTTGTGGCTCAAATGGCTCTTGTCTGTGTTGTAGGACAAAAATTGGAGAGGTCTGTAATCTTCTGATAAATTCTAATGGCCTAAGTGACAGTCACTTCATATCTGGACAGTTTTTTTATTCGAAAACAAAAAAAAAATATTAAGCCTAATGGAAACGCTCTATCCAGAACTATATTTTTCTTTTCGAACAAAAAAAAAAAAAATTAAAGACAAGAAGTTGTCTTACTTTGTATTTTCCATCTAGAATCGAATGCATCCAACTTGTGCTTTCAACTTTTGTTTGATGGTGATGATGACAAACCAATGAACAGTTATAGATACATATCTGTCCTTTATTTCTATACATATCATATTTATACAAGAAAGAAAGAAAAAAAAAATCATGGAAAAATATAAAAACGTAATAAAGTCCACGGCTCTCCAGACATGGATTATGATGGCTCCACAACGACAAGGACGATTACGTGAAGAATGACATAACATTGTTTGAGAGTTAGATATATAGATATACAAATATAAGTAAGTATACACTCTCAGTTAATACCCTTACCTTTCCAAAAAAAAAAAAAAAAAAAAAACTTACCAACGGTTAAATGGGTGATAAACTTCGGCTACAGTAATAGAACAAGGATCACAGGATATTGTTTGCGGCTAGAAAGTATTACAAGGAAGACAAAACCTCTGATGTTTACATGGCAACCCACCATGATGATGGTCGTTCGTTCGTCCGCTGGCCGGGACTCTTGTGCAAGCCTGCCGTATGATGATGGTGGTCGTGGTTGGTTTTCCTCGTATCAATGTTCAAATGAATTTATACTACTTTTCCTAACAGGATGTTATGTAGGTAGGGTAGACAGGTAGGTAGGTAGGTATCCTACATCCTGCCTTGTGCTATAGTCCATAGTTCTTATACAATGTCCTTTTTATAGTTTTTTTTTTCTCTCCCACTCTCTCTTCATGTTGAATTAAACCCAAATTGTTTGCACATAGTCGAAGAGGAGCGGGTATAGTGTCCTTCCTATTTTTTTTTTCTAGTCCTGTATGTGTTTAGTTACAAAATTCTTTTTTTTTTTCATATATCCTGCATGGTACATTTACTCAGAGAGTATAGTTGGTTGGTCGCATGTATTCATTAATTCCTTGTTGACTTTCGCTGATCTAGCTTAGCTATATAGGTACTCTTAAGCTTTGTATAGATACTGATGCTGCAGCTATGCCGGCGGCGCTGTGTATATACCTACCTAATAGTTAATAGCCATACAAGAGATGCAAATAGGGAAAAAGGATATCTGTTTTAATTTTTATGTTTTATTGTTTTTTTTTTATGTTTTGTGTAATTGCAAAACATAAAATTCCGATATACAGTTATGTATAAAAGTTGGTTGAATGGTTATGCAGGATTTACACAAAAGATAACGAACAATAATAATAGATACAAAAAAAAAAAAGAATACACCGAATCGAGTGGAATGGATTGGAAAACAGAACAATAATGATCATTAATTTGGCGTGCACACTATTTGCCCAACACTTTGGTGTTTCAATTATCATTTACCCCCCGTTTGATTTGATTTAATGTATAACACTTTCTGATTGAGGATAGGATATGTAGGAATTATAAAAATAGATACTCTCCGTGTCATTTGATTATGGCTATGTTTAATAAAATTTAAAATTTTATATATTTTTTTTTTTTAATAAAACTTAAGTACTTATTTAAGAAGTGTGTTTTTGAAATGAAAGAAGCAAAATTATGTTTCATTATAATGACTTAAAAGTCACTATTTTCAAGATTCTGGATGTATAAGCCAGTCGGTAGAAAAGAATTTCTAGAACGCAAAATTATCCACTTTAAATCTAATGATTTTAATTCATAAATGAGTCGACATAAAGTAAAAAATTAAAATGGCGCAGCTGTAAGTGTTTTGTGTGCCGCCATTTTGAAAAACCAATCTGAACTCATATTTCCACAACCAATCATCGTACAAAAAAAATTGTTAAAAACTATTTTCGTTTAGAAAATTCAAATTCCGCCATTAAAATAAAAACGCCTAAATGTATACTTTTATTTTTAATTTCTTACTTACATAGTATCTCCCCAGCGGTTAATATTAGAAATACAAATTAGGATAAAGCTTTGTATATAAAAACTATAGTACTCTCATGGTGGAAGTCGAATGGGGCGACATCTAATGTATGCGGGCAACCCTTACTCTTTTTTTTTGCGGAGAGCTTATGGAGGTTTTAAATGATATTTATTGATATTTTTTGGATGCAATTATCCAAAAAATAGTCTCCTCTTGCTCCTGCCACCAATTTTCGACGCTTAAAGACTCACCAAATCGAATTTTACACCTCACATTTTGCAGCGCCACCACCAGGATCCGGGCAACCCTAAAAAAAAACTCGCCATGAGAGTACTATAGTTTTCATATACAAAGGATAAAGTCTTTGAATTTGGTTCAAGTTTTGTATAGAGCGTTATTTTTCTACGAGGAATAGTTTACTTGTTTCATTTAAGACGAAGTGTTTGCTATCGACTTGTTTTTAAACCACCAAATAGTAACAGTCAGCCTACAGGGGATATCAGACAAAAGGACTGAATGGAAAAAGTCCCAAAAGGTTTTTGTACGATTAACCAAAATGACATTACATTTCTAAGCGTGCCATTTTGTTTTTGAAATCAACTTAACCAATTTTTAAATTTCAGTCATAAAATGTGAGATGGGCGATTTTGAAACAAAAAAACTACAGTTGTTAGTTGTCGATTTTAGTAATGCTCAACATCAAAATACTTATTTATTATAGAGCTTATGTTTCTACAAAAACGAAATAAAGTTTAAAAAGTATGCCAGCTTGAAATTTTTTCGTATTGGTTTTGACAGCAAATTGTGAATTTTTCTTCAAACGCGCAGACAATTTTACGTTACCAAACACACCTAATATAATCAAAAATCTGTGTCTACCATTAATTTTTCATCTGTCAGATTCAACGGAGTACTAGCAGTCAGTTTTTGACGTTGACAGATTTGTATTATTTCAAAATGAAAACAGGTTGTTTTTGACATCAATCCAGTGATGTAGAGCGCAATTAAAAAAAAAACACATTAAATATAAATGTTACATATGTATATGCATTATGCATCCTTTTAGCCCACCATCTATTTTAAAACACAAAACACTTCCACATCAGCTTAATTTAAACATATTAAGCAATTGAAATTGTTTTTTTTTTTTTTGTATATCTATCTGTTGGATTGCGAATGAATAATTAAAAAACAAAAATTAACCCTTTAATCGATGAAAACCGCATGCGATGTGTGTGTCGATGTGTGGTTTTATTGGCCTTTTAGATTTTCTGTTTTTCTCTGAACTTTATTATTTTTATTAGTTTTGTTGTTGTTCCTTTTTACCGCGCTCCCAAAGCTTTTTACGAACTTGTATTCAGAAATAATTGTTATCGAATTTAATACCATTTTTGCTGTACATAAATAGGACCAAAAAAATTGGTTTGTCTTATTTATTTAAATGGTTTTAATTTTAATAGTTAATTTCTTTTTTATGTAAATTAAATTTTTTCGGATTGATATTCTGACATGCGATTGATATTAATTAATTCTATAAAATCGAACTCAAGATTAACCATAGATACATCAACATAATAAAAAAGTTTTTTTTTTTTGCTGCTGTTGCTGATTGAATTTCAGAGTCGGATTTAAATAAACATCACCAAAGTGCCATGAGAAATAAAGGGATTTGGGATACCTAGAAATTAAAATTCAAATCACATATTGTATGGGAATAGATAGAATATCAAGAAGTCTTGCCAATTGGATAAAATGCCAGTTTAGTAGATTGTTTTATAGGGTATAGAGTGTATTATTGTTGTTGTTTTTTTTTTGTTTTACAATCTATTTATTTGGTTAAAAGGGTTAGTTCATATCTGAAATAAGGATCATATAGATGAAATTTCATTAAAATGACTTTGTATTTTGGATAAATTTTAGTTTATTAACTTAAATAAGGGATTTGAATGTATTCGACGAAAACCCGAATTGAATTAATTCTTCGATAAAATTGGAATATTTATTTAGTAAGTTTTGAAAAGGGTTTTTTTTTGGTGATTTGTCAACAAACATTTTTATCTGTGATCTACCTTTTTATTTATTTTTTCTTTTATGATCAACTTTTGAACACATGATTGAAAACCAGGACCCCAATTCATAGAACTACAAAACTTATTATGAATCACTTCTAGGTCTAGGTTTCTAAATCAATACCCAGGTCCCCGGACGTACTTTTCAGCTCTTAACCAGTCGTGGTGATACCTCTTCGTCCGCTACTTCTAGGTCCGATTTTGTCAGAAGGTTCCATTGAATCGCTTGACTTGCAATGAAAAAGTTACTGCAAGTTACGTTTTCGTATAATTCAATGAGTTCCTGATCTGTTCTCGCTTCTTCTTCCAGTCTGTTGACATTTCATGGAGATCCTTGATCCTAAGAGATAGCAAGAAAGCGTCGTTCGTGTAGTCCAGAGTCCACTGAATTCCTCCATTTCCAGTAGACAAAACTGCGTCCAGTACATTGTACAGCAATAATCACCAATTAGTGATTGGACAGCCTTGCCTAACCCGGAGTAATGGAGTAGCTCACTCACTGTTATTGGCACTGTTGTTCAGTGTTTTAGATCCGTTGAAGATTTCTTCTCTCCGGGGGGCTACAGTACGTATTAGAAAAAAATTGGTCAGCCCTATACGTAAATGCCTTCTTTTTGACTTGGAAAAGGTGTACACAATTTGTTAAACTAAGCTGACTTAAAACAAAAAGTATCTAATCAGGGTACTGTCTCTTGGGAAGAAATGAATTATCCTTCTAGATTATTTTGTGTTATGAAAAATTGCCTCTTACCACAAGACAGTTATAAGTCTAATAAATTCCCTCGGAGTTCCGACCTACAGCACGTACACGGTAATTGTTGAGGTTGTAAGTTATTAGGTCCCACGAGTCACGAGCTGTCGGCCCATTAATTTATTTTTTATTTGCTTACTGACGGAATTTTATCTAGTTAAGTCTGTCTCACTTATTTGATTTTATTTTTTTTTTATTTCTATATCATCATTCATCAAATAAAATTTGTACCAATTTGCTTTCGGTGAATTATAGGCAATGTCTCACAGAGAGCTACGGAACCCTTGTATGTTTTTTTTTTTTTTTTTTTTTTTTTTTTTTTTTTTTTTTTTTTTTTTTTTTTTTTTTTTTTTTTTTTTTTATAGATACAAGGCCTTCCGTCTAAACTTTGAGCCCCGACACTCTCCATCATCGTTTTTTGTTTGGCAATGTCAGATAATCTCCTCAAAATAATAACACATTTATATTTCTTTGAGTAAAACGAATATAAACCAAGTACGTATCTACTTTAAATATCTCATCCCTGAAGTCTTGCCTTAGTAAAAGTTTATGAATTTTATTTTCTGCAACAAAAAAAATGGATAAAGAAAAAATTGAATAAATTTAACCAAATCGATCATTCATCTTTTTCACCGTACCTACAACAAAAATATCTACAATCCACAAACTCAACTCAACTGAATAAAAAAAAAATATCAAAAAAAAAAAACAACCAATTCCATATCTCATTGCCCTCGTCATTAATCTTCTCTTCTTCTTCGTTCGGTTCGTTGGTTCTAACTCCTTGGTTCTACCTCTTTGTCAATCCAACTAACTAACGTACCTACATATACTATATACCGCCACTGGCGGTTACAATCCATCATTCAAAAATATTTATATATCAAAAAAAAAAAAAAAAAAATGACAAAGAAAAAAAAAACGAAAGATGAACAAGGGGTAGAAGAAAAAAATATGAGATACAAAACAACACCCACCGCCATCAACCATCACATATCACAACTGCCATCACTTCTTGAACTTTTTCGAATATTTTCAAATCAAGCAATATTTTTACCCAATAAAAGGCGAACCCGAAAACACCCAGCGGGCGTGTGAGTATAGAAGTTCTTTCTGACAAGGAAAAAAAAAAAATATATATATTCCCAATGTTATCCACTCGTACTTGTATTCCCTCCAGATAATTAAACATTCCACTCATGCAGCTGTCAAGTGGCAACACATGTAAAAATGTTAAAATCTTCTGCATTTTACGCGAATATATTCTTTATTTTTTTTTTTTTTTTGTATCTTTTGGTTTCTCCATCCGAATCCACTCTGATATTTCATTATACTATCGTCAAAGAGATACACTCCAAATTATTAGATTAATGACTGATGGTTTTCGGGAAAATATTGCCCTCAAGGTTTTGGTAAGTGCTTTTCGGTATTATTCCTTCTATAATGCCTCCAGCAAACAAAGACAAAATGTTCATGCCATTGAGTGGATTCTTCGGATCTTAACCAGAGCACGTATAGTCGAACAATTATTGGTTGGAAAGAATGTGCAATGGTATGGAAGGAATGTTCCTTCAAACCTACCGTAGGTGAAGAAATATGACCAAACCACCGATATTCCCGAAAATAGATACATTTGTGAACGTTCTGCAGGGTGAATGCACGGATTTTGATTACTTAACTTATTGATGGGAACATCCATGTCCCTACCATGTACACAGATTGTATAAGAATATTTCGTCGCGTGCGTCGGCCCAGCAGCCAGGAAAAGTGTCTTCATAATTTTTTTGAGCTTGCGACCATCACAAAATAACGGGGACCAAACACAGCACTGCAAAAAAATCCACTTTCATTTCTCCTTCTACTTGTGGGTCTCCCTGGATTCACCTCAGAAAACTTTGACAAGCCTAACGTTTTTTAATATTCGGAGACTAAGTAAATGCAGGTGTCTTTGCATTCGTTCGATCCAGAAGCTCATATTTTTTTTGACAAAAAATTTTAATTTTACTTCCTTCCAAAAAGAATTGGGAGGACGACATTGTTACAGACTTTGGCTACCGGACTTAAAAAGCATGCAAAATACTAAAATTAGACCAGAACCGGAATAAGAACTGTCAGGCGGCTGTCAAAGTCAATACATCTGGAAAATAAAATTTTGTATTGGTCCTGTAAAGCAGCGACGAGCCCTTGAGCTTGAATATTATGAATATTAACCTTAAGGTCACCCTTATCTGGGGAACGAACAGGCTGCCAAGATTGCCCGGCGAGGTTCGGCCTTTAATGCTGAAAGAATTAAAATTCCTCTTGGCGCTGTGAGGGGCACAATATTTTTTTCTCACAGAATCCAACTGTAGGTAGGAGACATGGCCCACCTATAATAAGCCCCGATCTAATGATCTATTTTGTACAGACCCCGGCAAGACATAGGTGGGATTGTTGAAACATGTACTTTACATTTGCCTAATATTAGAACATGCAGGAAACCTTGGAATTCCTCACAATACTTGTTCCCGTGGTTGTGGCGAAAATGGAGACATTTTTTCATTAGACAGTCTCAACGAGCTTTCTTTATTGAAGATCAATGACTTGATCGTCTTACTCAACTTGACGAAATGAAGTATTTCTGCTTGACATAAAAAAGTGGATATCAGCCCTTGATGTCTGTTCCACTTATAAGAAATTGCTGTAATCAGGGAGTATATAAAAGTTAGCTGGTTTGAGGGACACTGAGAAAAAGCTCGCACCTATACCGTTTAGCTGTGTGGACTAGGTTCCTAACCAACAATCTTCTTCCAGTCCCAACTAGCTGCCCCAAATTTTTAATTTTTTTTTGATGAGTCCCTCCTCCATTACCTTGCGACGCCAAGTTGCAGTCTTCTATTTAGTATTTGCCATTGTATTTAAATTTCCCATACGAAGCAACAATTTTTCCCTTTGGCAATCGACCGACGTTCAAACAATCTCATGCCAAGCAACGAGGAGTGTTAAATAATTGGGGGGATGTTTTTTCTTCATTCTTTTTTTAATATTTGTGTATTTCGAAGTCTAAACACGATTGTCATTTTAAATTATTCACCACTTCGCCTGATGTTCTTCAATTTGGTATTTACTTTTTTTTTGTTCTGTTTGATTTTTGTATATTGGATTTGGTCGCTAGACTTTATAGAGGTAGAAGGACGATCAACGACCGACCAACGAACGGCGGCGCGACGCTACGACAAACACCATCTACCTACCACATGGCCAAAAACTCCACTCATATATTATGGATTTAAATTCGGTAGCTTGCAACCGTTTATTAAGCTGACTGAATACAGAAATAAAAAAAAAAAACTGTTATGGTCAGTTTAACAAATTGGTCGTGTCATTGAGTGTTGAAAGGTGGGCAAGCATCAGCATCAGCATACAGCATATTCATTTAACCTGATGGAATTTCCTGTTCATTTATTTAATTTATTTTGTATTTTTTTTTTTTTGTTGGTTTTTGTAATTTTTTCCAATTAGAGAAGGTAATTAGAAATTTTGCACTTTCATTACCACAAATTTAATAAATATATTATTGTGTATCATTTTTTTTTGTGTTGTTGTTATTTAATAATTGTATTGAAACAATGAATTTATGCAGATACGGTAGGATGTGAAAAATGTTTTGTGTTTGCAACTACAAAATATTTCAAAACTGAAAATTTATTTTATTATACCATTTAGGGAATTTACTCGCATATAGATTATAATTAAAAATTGAAATTAAATTGATTGTAAACAAAACAATGAAATAAATATTTTTTTTTTTGGTTTAATATTTTGTTAGATAGATGAAATAATAACAGGACTATACCTTTGTGGAAAAGTTCACATAGGGTTTTTTTTTTTACTGGGAAACAGTTGTGTTTTATTTTTTGTGTATTTTGTGCAAATCACCGAAAGTATTTTAAATTTTTGAAATAGTCCATTAAAAATGATTATGAATATTTTTATTGAATTAAATGTGAAATTCATGATTAGATTGTTTTCATTTAGCCAACAAAACGAAAATTTATAATATTTTTTTTTTGTGTTGTTTGACCATCGTTGTATTTATTTGTATCTATGTTATTGTTATAATTTTATTTAATGTAATGTTAAAATAATAAGTTAGAATAAGTAGATTGTCCAACAATATAATTATTCAATGTAAATATGCAGGATAGTAATTGTTTAAATATTTTAAATTTTTAATTGATTTAGTTGAGTTGAGTTTGTTGATGAACTGTTCAAATATGAATTATTGCAGTGTCCTTAAATAATAAAACGATGTAAAATGGATTTGAATTTCCGGTTTTAATTTTGCAATGGTCTCAAATAAATCTATTCCATTTTCGTGTGGTTCCAAGTTAGGCACAAAAGTAAAATGATGGAAATTCAGAGCAGATATTTCCTTACCACAATCACTGTAAATTTCCATAACCTGAGGCCCATTTCACTAGCTAGTGACCCACTAATCGGAATTGACAGCGGACCTTTATAGTCTCGTCCATTCCTACGCGCCAACGTGTACGATTCCTGGAAATGCTATTTCAACTCTTCCCCACTTGTGTTGATTTATCTTGGACAGTTCTTTGCCAAGTACTTCTAGGTAGGCCTCCTGTCTGCTTGCCTGCGTGTGAGAGAAAGTTTCATTGTTGATTTTTCGAAGTGCTTGGCCAATTCAGCTACTCACGTCTTCGTACTACATCGTCAATGGGCACCTGACCTTTTCTACAGTTCAGCTAGAAAATCCTCGAGAATTTAAGAACTTTTGGAAATAGCTTTCTAATGACAGCGGATATGAATTTCCAATTTCTGCCCACATTAAAAAGCTCGGATTTTACATTCGAAGGGGAAAGTCGCAGTGTTATCTTTAATATTATACAGTTTTATCTCCATACTTTGGACAGCAATCCTAAAGCCGCAATTGCTTCCCGACATCTGTAAAGACAATACTCCCTAGGTAAAATTTGCCTCCATCTCAATTATTGGTTGTTCAGAAATATTTGCTCGAATAATTGATAATTTTGGTTTCTGTCGTACTGATCTTTAATCCAATGATTTCAGCTGCGTTTTCAACCTATGTAGTCATACGATCCATGATTTTATGAGAGAGCAAGCATCGGTCGCCGCTTAGTCTTTCAGCAAGTGTCGAAATGGTTTTTTATTGTGCTGGAGCTACAATTCTTTCTATTACCAGCTACTGCAGGCAGACCCTCAATATTTCGCACTGCATTAATTCTCTTTCTTTGGTAGCTCACCAATCATACCTTTTTTCCACCAATCAGAGATTTTCTCTGTTGCTGGTACTGGTCGCTTCTTTGACGTGGAACAGAGTACCAACGAAGATGAATCTTTTAGCCGGCTTGTTCTTGGTTTCAAGCAATCTGTTTTCAGTAGTGCAACCCAATGTGATTTACCTTCCTCGGTCTAGGAAACATTCTATCTCAATAGAGCAATAGGTACGCTAACTTGTCAACTGCTATGACGGAGACAAGATTTACTCGAAAGGGATAGAATAATTGATTTCTACAGCCGCTTTCGGAAGAAAAATTAAGAAGAACCAGATGCTTCAAATTTTTCAATTTTCAGCTGTTTATTATTTAGGGTATTCCACTCCAAAGACTGGAATTGAAACCAGTCTATTGTCCAAGGAACAATTTCTAGATTGTTGAGATGAAATTCTTGGATAACGAATTTTATGAATTCAGAATGTTCCAATTCCGGATTTGGTTGATAACCCGTTTAGAATCATCTATTTTTCATTTTATTTCTTAAAAGCTCAAAATTGATGTTTCTTTTATGTTGCCAGAGGGACACATCTCACATGCAAATATTATTTGCATGATGAAAGAAAATTAATAATATTCATTTTTTTTCATGTAGAAGCTCCTTCCGAATGTTATAAATTAAAACAGACTTTGTCATAATATAACCTCAAATTATAATAAATTCAAATAAGCTTAGTTCTCTCTCTGGAAGACAAACACTGACTCCGAAAAAAATAAACAATAAAAAATCCAAAAAGCCAATAAAGCTAAAGAAAACACCGCACTAATTAAGATTGCAAATCCTAACCCATTTGTTAGAACATTCTGGAATTCTCATGCAGATACATAATTTTTGATATATTTCAAAGAGCTATATATAGGTATATATAGAATTGTGCATATGCATAACTACACACTACACCGCACGTAATCAATCAAAAACTGACTAAAAAGTCAACCTCATAATTTAGAACAAAAGCCGTCGCTGTTTTGCCTGCTGGTACCCTTTTCCTTGCTTCTTCATCACCCTTTAAAATGTTGTCAGGGCTTTGGTGATATGGGGAGGGGTTTTTTTGGGGTCCAACACCCACTCTTGTTCGTTATTCAAACGGTGAAAACAATTTCCCATTTTCCAAAAGGTAGATATCTAGGTATGTACAATGTACATTGTACGTATGTACCTCCAACAGTTCAGTATTCGTTTTGCTGTACAGAAAAATGTGTTCCAAGTGCTACCAGCTCCAAACATATAGCATTCAGGAACAGAAGCAAGAATTACGTTTCCCATTTTGAACCCTATCTCTGGTAGATCCTTTTTCAATATACCTACCTACCTACATTACATATATCATAGGTATGTTTGTGCCTATATTTCTATACATAAATGAGTACATAGTTGGGTATTCTGTAGTATAGTTCTGTGTTTTAAATTCCCTTGCCTTAGACATTCCAGCAGCTGTACTGTGTAGTTCTAGCTGATAGTACATATACTCGTAGTGTTCCGCTTCTACATATATGGAATCCTTACAATTTCTGTCATAGAATCCTGAAATAGCATCTGTGACAACCACTATATCAGTGCGCCACACACATGAGCAATAGAATATTACCCTTTAGCTTTTTCAGGAGCTGCAGCAGTACAGCATTACAGTCGTCGAGCATCAGCTATCCCGAAATAGGGAATATACAAACAGGAAAATAGTACGTAGGGGTTTGTTTTAGCATTCATCAAAATCATTTTTATACATCAGTGGTGCACTCACTTATTTTATAACATCGTACAATGTAACAAAATAAAAGTGAAGAAACAGAGGCAAAAGAAACAGAAGCCATACCTGTTAGTGGAAATTTAGGCAAGGTTGCCAAAAGTGTTTTCAAAGGCTTTTAAGGCACATCACATTTTTGGATCAAACCATGTCTGTTCTAGGGAAATAAAGAAAAGTTAGGGCTTATTAATTTTGATTTTGTGTAGTTATAAATTAATGGTGACCAACTCGTGTAGAACGATGGCCTGGTGATTTACACTGCCGAATTTTTAAACTCTTCGCTGGTACTGTTCTCCTTGCTTGCCCCACTTGATTTTTGATCTTTCTTTTTCGTCGGTTTAAGTATTACTAGAGCTTTGGCGGCCATATGATCTACGGGCGTGGCATAGCTACAGGTTGGTGCTCGAAAAAAAACCAAAAGCCTGAGGTTAATACAGTTCGACTGAGTGACCTTATCCTAAAGAACCCCCTTTCACAAGCATTGCGAGTGATCAGTAGCATTGAACATAACTACATCGAAAATGATTGGTATGCTCTGAAGTAATTAATGGTATAAACGAAGTTATAGAACTTAGCTTTCCGAAGAAACTTGGACAAGGATCGATGAAAGAATATACATCTAAGCTCGCATCTGAACTAATCCAGCCACTTCTGAAGTATTCCTAAAGTCTTCATATCGCAGGAAGAACAAGAAGAGCGTGGACTGCAGAATCAGAAGAGACTACAAGAAAGTGTGACTGATAGACCGTCTACAGAATTACCAAAAAGCTCTCAGGCACTTACTAGTTTCGGATGATGATACGTCAAAATATTTAAAGAGCAATATTCAGCGGTTTTACTGCAACTGCATCTTCGCCAGTGAAGTGAACCCAACTCCAGTTTGAAGTAGCGAAGAAATCTCGTTAGTTACTGCACCCATTCATTACTCGTAAGATAACTTGGCAGACAAGCGGGGTGCCCTAAAACTACTTGGCCAAGAACGTTCGAAAAGGGTGGGGCTATGTGCAACAAGGGGAAATAATTTCGGGGACCTCAGTATTAAATCCCACGAATAGTGTTCAGTTGAAATTGAGAGACAGGAAAAAAAAAGAAGGCTGCGTAGACAAGAGCTTGAACCCACAAATCTATTTCAGATCTTGAAATCAAAATTTCTGTTGTCAAAAGATTTTGGTAAGTCATGGCTCCTTCTTGTCTTAGATTCTTAACCTTTGATTTAACATTAATATA
Organism: Syrphus vitripennis; assembly: GCA_958431115.1. NCBI lineage: Eukaryota > Metazoa > Arthropoda > Insecta > Diptera > Syrphidae > Syrphus > Syrphus vitripennis. The sequence continues at coordinate 122,593,324 of OY288108.1, read as the reverse complement.
CCTTCTTAACGTACCGAATAAAATGAAAATTCCGTTGGCAACCATGAAATACGAACAGAGAGATACCTAACTTAGAAATTTTAAAAGCTTAATTTCACAAACTCAGATTTATAATGTCGTAAAATGTTTCTGATGTTAACCTGCTTTCACACAGCTTTAATTAAAATGTCACACACAAAGCAGGGCGTCAGAGTTTGAACGAATCGGGGTTGACTTGACACTTAGTTGCACTCCAAGGTGACATATGATGTGGATGCGTGCGTATGATGTCCCAAATGTGTCACATACCGAATAAGTTTGCACCTAGTAGATATTCCACATCAAACTGCATTCCGCACTAGTAATACAAAGATCCTTGTCTTTTGCGCACAAGTCTTCACAAGTCATACCGTTGCTTGATCGATTCTTATGGCATTTATGTGCTGTGCATGTGTATGTTCGTTGAGGCAAAGTGTCTCATTTTGAATTAAATGTCTTCATTTAGTGAAGAGACCCTTGCACCTATAATAACACATCTTTTAATAGACCCGCCCTCTCCCAGAGCAGCAGTCAGGCAGTCACGCGTTCTCCAACTAAAACACTTTCAGTTCTGCTGACAGTTTGAATGGTTTTCCGGTATAGTTAGTTAGAGAGTTAGAGAGATGCTCTCGTGATGATGCTTCTCTTCCCTTTTTATAATTAAAAAGATCTCACCTGGCAATAAAGCACACAATAATTAATTGTGGCCAAATGAGAGAAGACTGCATCACTGGGAAGAACAACTACTACCGAACCAACTAACCTATACCTTACCTTACTTTATATTAAAATGCTTCAACAGCAACAGGAGTGTGTGTTTTGAGAAATGGAATAAGTTGACTGTACGAGGACACAATCCTTATAATTTAGAAAGAAGAAAAAGCATGAACCTTCAAGGATGAAGACATATGTGTGACAGGACATTTATTATATGGCAGTCCACATACCTAAGCAAAAAAAAAAAAAACTAAAAATTAGTAGCATATTTTATATGTTGAAGAGATTCTCAAGCCTGCCACCTACCACTTCACGTAGATAGTCGCATCTCATCGTGCCTGGTACAAATTCACATCCACCGACCGACTTCTATACATCCTTTTTTTTTGTCAAAAGTACTGTCATCTATTTATGTTACGGACTACATTCTACCTTCTGGAGTTCATTTCACCAAGGACTCTTCTTCGAGTCAAGCTGAATTCATTTACAAATGAGAATGCCCTGCTCTCTCACTTGCTGCGCGATGAAGAACAAAAAAAAAAGAAAGAAATTAAAAATAATGAATTGGAACGACTTTATATTAAAAAAAAAAAAAAACATCTCGGGCATAAAATGAGGGCCCAATCAAGCTGACAGTCGGACAGAACTACCTACTTACTACAACTGCGTTACCTACATTTTAAATATGGTTGACTTATTCAAATACGAATTTAAACAAAATATATACATATGTATAGGTACATAATGAAATGAAGGAAACAAAACTAGTTCAAGAATTTGCATCTTTGCATTTCAAAGATGTGTAGCTACCACCTACGTAACGTCGTCGGCGGTACTACGAAAAACTAGAACAATTGAATGGATGTCCATGGTCTTCCTTTTGGTGCTCCAATTTAAGTTGACACAAGACTTCTTTGAGAAATTTTTATTATAAATTTAACCTACTAAGTGGTGGAACTCATTTCGGAGAAGTAAATGGGCTAGGCCAAATGATGATTTTAGGAGAATTTTAAATAAGCCACGACAAAAAAAGAAGTTCGCTTAAAGACACTCATTATACATGCCCCAGGTTAGACTGGTTGAAGTCACTCTTGAACATAATATTTGCTAATATAGGATGGGCTTTGCTTTGCTTCGTGATGTTTTCGATTTTTTTATTTTAGGAACAGCATCAAAAATGAACTGATGTTCCCGTCTTTTTGTTCTTTAACCAACTATTGTCATAATCCAGATTCTTCGGCCAGGGAAACTAAGACCACAAGTCTCCCACTCCAATACTTCTCACTAAGACTGCGATTACAGAATAGTTGTGTTCGGATCAGAAAATGGGCAGCTTAGGTATTCGATCTTTTCCCTCCAGGAAATGAACCCATACCCATTTATCAAGTGATCGATTTGAGAATTCGATGTATGATCTTCACTTATGATGTCGCTGTCGTCAGCGAAGAACAACTGATTCAGTTGAGGTTCCGTATCATTCAGTAGAAAATAAAAGACTGTAATAAAAAGTAAAGGACTGAAGACGCTTCTCTGATGGACACCAACTCTAATTGCTTAGCTCTTCGATGGCTCCTGTATGGCATATAGACTTAGCTTAAACTTGTTTCTAAGTGTCCATGATCATCCGCATGTAGACTTCCAGAGCTCCTTGTTGCCCAAGTGCAACAAGTTTTACTTCACTCTTCAAAATTTATGTTGACCAATTTTATTTTTCCCACAGTTAATTTGCCGACCAGTTTTTTTTTTGACAACATTATTTTTGACAATTTTGTGTTGTTTGGTAATTTTTTGAAACAGAAAAAGTCGTACTTTTCAAAAGTCCCAGTGACGGCAACTGACCCCTCTTGCACCACGTTTCGGTCGCCTATACCATGAGGCATATTTCCAAGGCTATGTTTTGCCAGAATTCAGTAAATTGACCAATGCTCTAACTTTATCATTTACCCCAAAGTCCCTGAGCTTGAAATCCTTTAAAAATCATATCATCGCTCACTTCCTTATGTTCACATCACGCAAAATAATCCACCATCGAAAAAAAATATTCCCTAAATTAGTCTAAGTGATAATATTTTTGTAAAAAAAAAATGGAACATTTTTCCTACCCACCTCCCAGAAAAAAATCCTGTCATCATTACCTTTTATGCGCTATTCCATAAGCGTGTTGCTTGAACTCATTTCTAAACCCAGTAGGAGATTTTTAAATTATTTTCCATTTAAAAAAAAATCCCTTAACATGTTTATTTAGGTATTTCAAAATATTATGTATGTAGGTAATTTTTGTACCCTTAATCTCCTCACTCATAAATCTTTTTTACCCTACAAACGACAGAAGTAGGTGTACACACCATGTACCTTTACCTATAGGTGAACATCATTGGCGTTCATTGGATATGTTTCAAGAACTAATCATAAAGAAGACGAAGATGAAAAAAAAGTGGATTTAATTTCATAAAAATTCATCATACACACATCGCACAAGGGCACATCATCATATATTATATTAGGGAAAACATACACCCCTTCACAAAACCCATCACCATTCATAATGCTAAGGTTCACGATTACGCGCCTACGATAAGGACGACGACGACGATTCAACGTCGAACAAATTGATGAAAACGATATCAAAGGAATTTTTTTTTCTTTTACATGCATGTTATAAATTTATATACGTATGTATGTAATGTAGGTACATGAAGTAGCCTGGATGTAAGATATCCTTCTAATATAAGTATTTTTGATGTATAAAAAAGGAAGAAAATATTAACTAAAAAAAACATTTTTTTAATAAAAAAAAAATATTTGATAAAAAATTCATCAAGGACGACTTCTTTTCAAGTGCCAGACATTAGGCTCATCATTTGATCGTTTGCTTCATACTGTTTTTTTTTTTGAAACCAACCTTTTTGATAGCCGATTACCTTTCTTAGTCCTCCATCATCTAAAACCGCCATTCATATTATCAAACCTCCATCATCATCATCACATTTTCATCAGTTATTTTTATTCTGTATACATTTGGTAATTTTTTTTTTAGAAGGATACAAAAGAGTTCTTATTTTAGCTGTATGTACCTACTGAGCCACAAGTCCACTTCAATTTTCTTATTCAAATGCATATATCGTGTATGCGAACTTATTTTCATATCATTTTTTTATCGGAAATGCCTGTATCGTTTATCCCAACCTATTTTCATATCAAATTTTTTTATCCGAATGCTTTTATCGTTTATCCGAACTTATTTCCGAATCAGTTTTTTTTATCCGAATGCATTTATCGTTTATCCGAACTTATTTTCATTTCAATCTCTTATCCGAAATGCCTGTATCGTCTACCCAACTTATTTTCATTTCAATTTTTTATCCGAAATGCCTGTATCGTCTACCCAACCTATTTTCATATCAATTTTTTTTTATCCGAATGCTTTTATCGTTTATCTGATCTTATTTCCAAATCAGTTTTTTTTATCCCAATGCATTTATCGTTTATCCGAACTTATTTTCATTTCAAGACTAATATAAACCATCAAATTAAACTTGCTGTCCGACGTTTAAATCTGCTTCTGCAAAATATTGAAAAATTTGTTTTATCCAAAAATAAAATATTGCTTGCTTAGTTATTTATGAACTTTAAACAAGTTCCACTTTTTATCCGAATGTATTTTTCATTTATCCAAACAAATTTTTGGTTAAATTTTGATATACATACATATATAATATTTAGAAGCTTTAACATAAGAATGTTTTTGTTTCAGGGCTTTAGATTATTTTATCCGAAAATTGGTTTTCAACATCCTCTTTTATCTGATAGGTTTTTTTTCGTTTATCTGAACCGAATTTTACCATTATGTTTTATTTATATCTTATGATGATCTACCGATTATTCTGCATTCAAAAAGAAAAGAAATCATATGCTTTCAGCTGCAGTATATAGCAAAATAGAACCGAAAGTACCTCAATTTAACTTCGAGACAAAAAATTCAAAAACAAAAATCGAGAAGACATTTTTTCTACCTTATTAATCACTTATTTATGGTAATCATGTTTTCCAAGATGAAAACATTTTTGTTGATTTTTCTTACATAAATTATATATTTATCGGAGGTAATTTTCATTTTCATTTTCAATTCTAAAAATAAAATTTCTTTGAATTGATAATTATAATGATTTAGTCCGGCATAGGTACCTTACCCAACCCACCCATATACATATATCAAAAGAATAACTTAAGAAGTGAGCAGAAATTTTTTAGGAAATATGACACAAAAGAAAATATGCGGTTGGAAGCTTTCTAATGAACGCCTAATAAATCTTGAATTCCATTTGTTTCCCCCATTTAGCTTACCTATTACTAATTTTGAATTGAAAATACAGAAATTAACTCGAAATACTTCTATAGTTGTTAGGTCGGTAGGTATACCTATTGTAAGAGCAAACACAAGCCAACGAGAAAGAACAAAAAAAAAATCAAATAAAAATTCTAAAAGAAAATAGGTCAAAAATTCCATGAATTGTTTTTGAGAAGTAAAATAAATAATTAACACAAACTCACATCCTCAAAAAATCACATCAACAAAAAATACCTAGACAAGAAAGAAAAGAGCAAAAAAAAATGACTACGATAGAAAATGATTGAAAGCAAATCCATTCAGGACCAGAGAAGAATAGTTGATTACAATAAATTCACGCTCCGAAAAATTTTGACTTTTGCTGCTGCTGCTTCTGCTGAATGAATGAATTTCATCCATGATAGGCAATCCTTTTATCTTCCATCTACTCAACATCAAACCATCCATCAGCCGTACACGGAAACAATATGTAATTAAGGCATTTTGAGAGAAGAACAACGAATAGTGGTTTATCCTTTTGTTATATATAACTGATTAATGTGACTTCATATACATAAGAATACACAATCCTTATTTTGGTCTATGAATAAATTGCTTCAGAAGCAACTTGGTCATTAATGCAAGAGCTGAGTAGTTATTTTTTATCTAATAAATATTTCAGAAATTAAAACAAATATTTTTCTCTTTATTCCGTTAGACAAATTTAAACGAATCAAAATCTAGCTCACATTCGTTTTTATAAATGATTCAAATCGGAATGATGCATTTTCTTCTATGATTCATTTTCCTTGTGCAAATAATCAAATGTGATTGTACCACGGAGGACTTAAGCAAGCCAATGAATGTTTTGTTTTGTATCAAGTATTCATTATCCAGGCATAGCTATTGTCATAGATTTCAAAGAAACACTAAAATAATTCTTTTTTCCCAAACGAATCTGAATAGAACTCAAATTCGTGTTCGTAAATGATTCACATCGAAACTATTCATTTTTTTATGTGATTCCCTTCGTTTTAATATATCTACATTGTAATTTCAAATAAGGAAGTAGAAGAAGTTGCGTTTAAATTCCCGTATTTTTTTTTTGTCTAGTTTTAAGAAAAATTAGTTGTAGAAAAAAAAGAAAGAAAGAAATTCAAAACAAAATGGGTTTCTCATTTTTTTTTTTCATTTTTATTTTATTTACAAAAGCAGCTTTCCTTAATTTGTTTCTCATTTCTGTCGTTTAGCATCTATAATAATTTTTTATTTGTTTTCTTATTTCGTTCGTATTTCCTCTTTGAATATATATAAAGTCTGTAGACAAACGTACAAAAAAAAAATATTGTAACCTATTAAAATCGTATCAACAAACCCAGATGGAGTAGTAGGCTTAGTCATTGTCGTTATACTCGTTACACTTTTTTAACTTATTTCTTTGTGGGGCTTGGACAGAGTTACCTACGAATGATAATGAGAACTAAATTGTAAAACTGATTTCGAAGCACATAGCTTTTGTCGTTTCGTAATTTTTTAACCAGTTATATGCTAACACAGAAAAAAAAAAGAAAACAATTTAAGATTTCATTATCGTTTTTATCCAAGAAGAAAGTCATACTAGAACAATGGAGAAAATCTTATTGCTAGCAAAAAAAAAAAAATAAATTTATTAGTTTGAAATTAAGCATTCTTATTTTTTCTAAGTGTCAATTCTTTTTCTTTCTCTGAGTATTGAATTTGTGACCTTCCGATTCCCTGCAATCTGATATCTCTATAAAAAATTGTTGAGTGTTTCATAATTAAGTAGCTCATTATCAATATCTTATTCTTCTTGTTTTTTTTAGTGGATTAAAATTAATGAACATTTCATTAAATTTCAAATTATCATCCAATCTTTTGCGGGGCAATATTTTCAAATTAAAAAAGTCTTCATGGCAACTCTGGTCACCTCAATAACTGGGTGTTGTTCATTTCGATGCCTTTTAAACTATATTAAATTTACTTTGCTGCCACATTGGGAATACACAATCATCACCAAACTAGAGGGAGATAGAGAAAGAAAGATTTTTGAGAAAAAAAAAACTAAACCGTCAATTAGTTTTTAATGAATGAAATCGATTTACTATCAAATTATTTACGGCTGACGTTGACACTATTCTTTGCACACATTTTTTTAAAACAGCTTTCGTTTTTTTTTTGCAAATCTTTTCAATTATTCTAGGTAAGGTATCTATAAATAAATTGAATTTCACTAAATTAAAATACACCACCTCAGAGCTATCGGAAGCGAAATGAACAGCACATTTTTTTTTACGATGTGATAAGTGAAGATAAAAATTTCTCTTTGTAGGAAGAAGTGCTTACTAACAACAACAAAAAAAAAAATTGCAAGACTGTTAAATTGGCGTTAAATCGCATTTTGAATAATGAAAGCTTTCGGTCGAGCTGTCATCATGATGAACATAACTTGATTTTAATTGAAAATACCTACCTATCATTAAGGCAAAAAAAAAAAAAAAAACACCCCAAAGGTCTTCTCTGATCCCCACAAAAAGTGTGGCAGTTTTCAATCTAGTGGCAATGAGGCAGGAAATAAAAAAAAAAATAGGAAATCCAAAAAAAACGTTTTACTTAAAAAGAACAGTTTATGTCTTGAGGCGTTAAATTGGTGTTGTGTTAATAGTATAGGTGGGCTTAGACATCAGGGGGGAATTCATTTGAAAGTAATTTATGTGACTCATAAACTGTATAAGTAGTTTTTGTGTTCACACGTTGATAGTGTTTTTAATGAATAGTTATTTAAATTTGTAGGTAAATTGTATTTACAAAAAATAAACAATTCAAGAATGCACAGCGTCTACGTGCTTTATTGATATATGTTTGCATTTTTCATAGGAATTTCAATTTTATTTCGCAACTTTAGGAACTATTGGGCAAGTATTGGATTTGTAAAAAAAAGAACTCGAGATATCAATCAGATCTTAAATAACAATGATAGAGAACGCGAACAAAATCATATAATTATTAAAGCTGGCTACGAGGCGATACCGAGGCATATTTTGAAGTCTCGGTTTTATCAAATTTGGCAAATTTTCAATCTTGGTCTGTTCTCAGTCTCAAATTTTTGGCAAATTTTCAATCTTGGTCTGTGTTCTCAGTCTCGTCGTGGTACCAAATTAAAATTATCTCCGTCTCTTTTGCGCTAAAAATAAGAATATGTGTTCCAGAGCCTTTCTAGTATTCACACTGAATTACGAGTATTTAAAAACACAATTTTGAATGATTTCCTTCATTGAAAACACCACCGAGATTCTCGGTCCAAAAATTACAATCTCGTCTGGAATGCCTAAAAGAATGTCTCGGTTCTCTAAAACTCTTAACGATTGTAATGAAAATTTTTAAGTGAGCTAATTGTAGTAGCTTGTGTCATAAAGGTTAGTGGGTAGGGCTGTTATGCCAGAGGTCTATTCCCAGTCTCGTCCATCTAAAAAAAAAAACAAAAATATTTGCCACGAATTTTTCATTTAAAATAACAGTACCTACCTACTTTGTCGGAGAATAATTTTAAATTCAATCATATATTCAAATATAAATAAAATAAAATTATTGTTTTCTATTTAAATAATTTTTAACATTTTTTTTTTTCTTTTTTTCCGTTTCAGGTAAGAAAACAATATTGAATTGTGTTTTGAAAATTTCATCTATAGTTCTATTGTAATCGTAAGTAAAAACAATATATTTTTTTATATGAATTGAACTACAGTGAGAGCTCTACTTGCGGACAGCTCTAATAAGCGGACATGGGAATTGTCCGGCCACATTTTCGGGAACATGATTTCCGACAACCGAACTCTAGGCTCTAATAACCAGGCAGAGCAATAATATCTTGACAGCTCTTTAGGGGATTTTACCAGTTAGTGACTGTGGGTAGTTGGTTTCATTTTGATAGGCTATGGTCATTGTATATAAATTTGCATAGTACTCTCATCAGCACGTTCCACACGTCGGTTGGCCTCCAAGCGATCACACACCTAACTAACTTTTTGGTTCTTGTTTCTGTTTATAAACAAGTGCGCCCTCAAACGACCACACAACAAAGCTGTTGCTCATATACAATGGCTATGGTTCAATTTTTTCAATACGTTCCACTCATGTCACATGTCATTTCCTCTCACTCTGCTAACCAAGGGAAATAGATTGCTTGAATTGTCAATGTACGAGTAGTTACTAGTAAAAAAAAAAACATTTTTTTATTTCTTTCTTATTCTTATTCCATAACCGGAAAAAAATTGGTGGACCATGTTTCTCCGGTTATAATAGCCTTTACTGTATTTCATAATTAAAAATAAAAAATATTTTGTATCATTCATTGGCTGTATTCTTCCCATTATTTTTTTATTTTTTAAGATTTCTTTTTAGAATCTCTTCTCACCATCAACTGATTACGATCTTTCGGGACCCCATGCATTCTTTCGAAGACTTTTGAATTCTTTGATTTTTTTTTACATTCTTTTGAAGAATCCCTCTGAATTCTATGAATTGTTTACGAATGCAAAATAATTCAAATATTGTAAGTAAAAGGAATGTAAAGAATGCATGAAGTCCAAAGAAGATTGCAATCAGTTAGTGATGACTAGCAGTTGTAAGACACATTCTTAATAAAAGATTCACTAAAGATTGCATTCGCAAGAGAATGCAATCTATTTTTTTGGATTTTAAAATTAAATTTCAAAAACTAAAATTTAATAAACATAATGTTTCACATCTGCGAACTTTATTAACATCACGGAATTGTTAAATCTATAAAATAAAAACAATTCCTCGTCTTTATTTATAAATCTTAAATAAATTCTTTTTTATTTTATTTACAATTTTTTTCCACAGTTTACATAATTGTACCAACCAAAGAAAAAAGAGATTAAACTAACGTATAACCACAAAACATTTGATATTCTCTTTACCAACTTGATTCCTTTCTAAAATGTATTTACATATACATAAATTACTTTGAAGATCGACAAATAATATCTAAATCACATTCAATACCTTATTCAATCATTTGGTTATTGGATTGATGCTTCTTTAATTACACAAATTATACATAAATGTTTAATCCTCTTAACCTCTTCTCAAAAAGCTTTCATTGGTACCATTTCCAGAAAATGTTTCAGAATGAACTAAAAAGCATTTTCCTTTGCGCAATCTAAAAAAGAAATAAAATAAAATACGTATGTAAATAGATGTATTTTATTTTTCACACAGAAGACTTCTTTCTGATTGCATCCTTGATGTTTAAATCCCTATTTACATGCCCGCATTTTGTGGAGCTTATATCGACTAATCAATTGCAAAAAAAAAAAAAAAATCTAAATGTGAAATAAATTTGCAATATTTATGTTCAATGAAATAATGTCAATCAAACCGCATCGAAAATGTGCTTCTACCGCACAATTCAAGCCACACCATACTGATACCGCCCGCTACCGCAATGTGCATCGATTTCCTTTCCTGATCCTCATCATAGAAGAATCTATATCTACGTTTTAAATACTATATATGTATGTATATTTGTAAAACAATGTCAAACGATTGGATGCCTTGAAGTGAAAGACGATGACAGAAAATAATATGTGGAAATTGTAAAAGAACCTTGTGCTTCTACGTTCTACTTTATTTTTTTTTTTTTTTTGTGGGAAGGAATGTGTCTCATTTCGACTTCCCCAATGGATTTTCATCCAGCTTTATCCATTTTATTAAGTATCACAACACAGATGACGAACGTCAGCTATTTCTTAAGTAAACACAAAATCAGATTTCTAGAATCAAACTACATACTATTAGATTGTGCTAATTTTTTATTTTTATTTCTACAGTGGGATAGAGTACTTTTCTTTTAGGAAAAAAAGGTTTATTGTATTAAGTTTTTTAATTGCGCCTTTAGGTAGGTACTATGGATCATGTTTTGGAATGTTAAAAAATCTAACCCGTTACACCCTTTTTACAAGAACAATCATGGCTTCTCTAAGGTCAGTACTAATGAAGTTAGAAACTTAAAGTTCGGAATATTTGCTAAGCATCATCAAATTTTTAGCATTAGTAGTTTACAAAATATTTTCATAAAACTTTCAAACCCGCCTAAAAGTATACTTTTTTTTAAATATGTAAGTATGTAATTAAATTTTCTATGTAAGAATTTTAACAAATTTCTTTTACGATAAGCCGTTTTTAAGACATGAGTTAAGACGAGTTTTTCAAAATTTTGTTTTTTAACTCTGAGGCCGGCATACACCTAGCTCTCATAAATTTAAGAGATTCATAACTCAACAAATCCTCCGTCATTATTTCCTTTCATATGTTAATGTAGAAAGACTTTTTGAGTTATGAGTCTCTTAAACATATGAGCTCGGAGAAAACCGGCCTAAGTTTATACATCTTTCCAATAATAAAATTTGAGATGAATGATTTTGCAAAAAAAAAATCCTCTGCCAACTAGCCAATCAATAGAATGATAATTTTTCGGTTTTTTTATATTTTTCACTTATCTGGTTTCGTCTTGTGTGTTCCATCATTTCCTTTCGTTCTTCTATAAAAAAAAAATATAACTATCTACATTATAATGACTTCAGTAAAATATCAAGTTTCGCTTCTAGGAATCGAAGAGAGAGAGAGAAACAAAGACTAGGTAAAGAAAAGAGAAATACCAAAAAGGGATTAAAAAGCCAATGTAATCAAATAAAAACTGAATAAAAGACTGCCTTAAAGATATCTACCTTCAGATTCTCGTTTTTTTTTTTTTAACAAGATTCACGATAAAACAACAAATAAGATAAAAGTGCAATTTCTAGATTGCTTTACAAATATACAAAACACGCACACTTGAGTGAGTTTTATTTTCAATTTCATAGAATTATGTATTTTTTTTCTTCTACATTTCACTACCTACCTGTACCTACCCATGTATGTGGATGTTTTTCTTTTCTGTAAACATTTTTACAGAAGCGAAGGATGCATTCTAAAGTTCAAAGTTTTTTTTTTTTTTTTGCTTCATTTGATACAAGCAAAATGGATAGTGTGATACAGGAAATAAAGACATGCACTGCACAGCACATGGATTTACATTTTGATGCACGGATGTTATAGCCCCGATGTTTTCCTAAGGTAGAATTAACCAAGTAGTGTATTTATATTTAAAAAAAAATACTTTTTCACCTCCTGCGCTAACAGACTGATATGGTGTTAATGTATTCAGAAATCGTTATAAAAATGTGAAAGTTTTTGTTTCATGAAAGGATTTTTTTAAAAGAGAAAATAGTAAGTATTTCTACACAGAGAGAAAAGAGCAACATGAAACAGAAGAAAAAAAAATGTATAAAAATGGCCGCCCAAAAAATAAAAATGTGTAATTTATTATAGTTTGACATTTAATTTCATTATATTTTTCAAGTGTCGATTCCTTCAGTTTTTTACTGACTATGAGACCTTCCAATTGATGCATTAGAAAATTAATTTTTTCCCCTATTTTTATTGTGATACAAAATATGTTTGCCCAATTCCATATGTTGAGTTTTCAAAAAAATCTGGTTCCGATTCTATGTCAGGTACCATTAATAAGAGTTTTTTGAAAAAAAATATTTGATCAAATAATTTCAATTACTCAAGAAATAAATTCATTAATATCGGTAGAACCTTTATTAAGATCTTCTTAACGGTTATATGACATGTTCCTTTATTTTTGGAGCTGAAAAAATATTTCAGCTTTCCCTACAACCTTAAGTCCAAAGTTTAAGGAAACTCCTTGTAGTAGTTAAGGCTGTAGGCCAAGGTGCAGACAGACAGATTGGCGACAACCACTTTTTTCGCTTTCTATGTCATCGTAACATTAGATCTGATCAGATTTAATGTTAATATTCAATTTTCTTACGAATCCAAAACTTGCGATCCCGCAATTCTGTCTGTCTGTCTGTACTTCGACCTATGTATGTACATCATACAGCGATTTTCAAAACTTTTCACTTCAGATTTTTAGGCAAAATTGATTTTTATTAGCTTCAAAAATAACGGTACTTGTCATATAAACATTACGTCAAATCTTATCTTTTCTTTCAAAATGGCACCTATGTGTATATTAATTAAATAATAAATACTTGCTTTTCATAGATTATTCACGTATCTACAAACGCTCGCATGTCATTGGCCATTAAAATCTCTGGGTCGTGTCATCTTTCTGCAATTTTCTCCAAAATAGGACAACAACTACGGAGCTATGAGATCTGGCATTAGTCTGCATTATGGGGACATCCAGAGCCTTATGCTCACTTACATATTTATGTTAATCAGGTCAAGTCCAGATGGACAAAACCGTCTAAGTAATTTATAATTAAACGCTAAGGCAAAGTCACTGATTTTCTTCTTCCTATAACACCTAACCAATATTTTATCTTTACCCAGATATTTCAAACAATTCTTTTTAAAACAAAAAAAAAACTCTTCTCGCTAAATGCAAACAATTTACCCAAAAATAATTCAACCATTTAACACTGCACACTAAATGTTCTTTTATACATGCAGCAATAAACATAGATCTATGCTATTACTCTACGCTTTACTTAAAGTGCTTTGTTAATCCCAAAAGTAAACTTTGAAAAATCCAGAAACATCACGCCAACCGCGAGTCATTTCAAATACAAAAAAAAAAAATGCTAGATTTTCAAATTAGTAAAAAACATACTGCACCCTAGTATTTGCCTCCACATCTGAACCTCTTCCAAGTTTCAAACAATGCAAATGTGTAAGCAAACAAAAATAAACTAAAACCAGTTTGCTTGCATTCGCAAATCTATTGTGTGGTTTTAGTACAACAACAACAACACTATTCTTATCAAAAGAAAAAAAAAAATTTAATAGAAAAAAAGTTCGAAGAAAAAAAACACAAAACGTGACTTGAAATCTGAAATCCAGTAAACCACATTGCCAAGCACTACCTACTTCTCCAAATCCAAATTATGCATTGGTATTTATACATATCTATGTATCTATAACCACAATTTGCAATAGCTAAACAAAATGCAGCAGTCAGCATAAAAGGGTGCAGTACATACTACTTATCAGGGCTGTCGTAATTAGAATTTTATACAAATAAATACTATTTTTATTTTGTGGCAAAAACCTAGAATGGCGCAAAATGTAACAACATGATTAAACACAGTTTAACTTTTTTTTTTTGACTTAAACATTTCCTAACTTCAAACTCAAACATGAAACCAAAGATACATAATTCGTTAGCGAACGTACCTTTTTTAACCTCAACCTCCTTCAACAAGTCTCTCCACCTATCCCGGTCTTGAGCCAACGCCATCCAGTTGCGCACCCCAAGGCTTCGGGCGTCCTGGTCTACGCCATCTCTCCAGCGCAAGCATGGTCTACCACGCTGCCGTCTACCATAGAATGTACCACAAAAGACTTTCCGAGCAGGTTCCTCTTCACTCATGCGAGCTAGGTGCCCTGCCCACCGGAGTCTACCGAGCTTAATTTTTGTCACTATATCTGCTTCAAGGTAGATTGCGTACAATTCATGATTGTACCGTCTCCGGAATCGTCGTTCCTCACATATGGGGCCAACAATTCTCCTTAAGACTTTTCTCTCGAACGCGGCTAAGAGGTCGGAGTGTCTTTTGCTAAGCACCCAAGTCTCGGGTCCATACGTGAGTACTGGCAGGACCATGGTCCTGTACAGCAGCAGTTTTAAAGTTATGGTGAGATTTCTGAATTTGAAGAGCTTTGACAGACTATAGTAGGCTCTGTTGGAAAATGACGTTTGCGTCAACAAAATATGTCATTTTAAAATTTAAAAGCCTCTCAAATATTATTACAAACGAACGTTAACACCAGGTTCTTACAATTTTTATGGTTTAAGGAAATATTCCTACTTGTTAAGTGAAACACATGAAGAATATGAAGGTTAAATTTTATAATCTAGGAAAGATAGGGTCTAGGTACGTTTAAAAATAAATTATTCATGAAATTAGTGGGCATCGAAGGATAAACATATTTTTAGAAAAATTCAGATCTACTTACTTATGCTGATTCCTCTTTGATCGTACTTCACCAAGAGCTCCTAGGTCTGCTTGTTTGCTTAAACAAAATTAACAAAAAGTAATGAATCAAAGTTTTATTGGTTAACAAATCCAAATAGTTCTAAAGTAGCACTTTCGACAGCACTGACGTTAGTAGTATGTACTATAGGACAATGTGCGTCTTCTAGATGCATAGGAGTGTGCTGTTAGCTTATTTTTACGCGTTTATCTTTGTATTGTTTGTATCTTTTAGTATAGTAATGCAGTTTCTGTTTATTTGGATACATATTTCCTTTTATTGTTCGCAGTTCGCAGCGAGCGATACTTTGGGTTATTATTTCTCTCTTTATGTTGCAACTATTCGAAGCGCGCTTTTGCTACTTTGTGGTTATTTGTGTCCATATCGTATCTCTTGTGTCCAAAACCACACCGGGTTTTCCGATGCCAATTTACATGTAGCTTGCAGTAAAAAAAATAGCAACTATAAAAAATTGCGAAACAAAAAAAAAGAAATAGAAGAAAATGTTTTGATTATGCAAGATATGCCACGAGCAGGGTATACAATCATGGTGTTGTTGGGTGGCACTATTGTTGCCTGTTTTTTTTTTTTATTAGATATTCTCCTAAGACTGGATTTGTGCAGATGGTGGCGGGAGGCGATGTATGTATGTATAGGTAGTGTTGGTAGCAAAATGCATTTCAAAAGTTTATACAAAGTTGTTCTAGTGTTTTTCCTTTTCAAAATTTTATTACTTTTCTTGTTACACATCCCCAACATCACAACCATAGAAGGAAACTCGAATCAGGGAATGGCGGGAGGCAGAAACTCGCTGCCAGGAGCAAGCACATTGTAGCTTGCAACAAGATACATGAGATCAGGAAAATGAATAGATGCTGGGTATACATAAACAACAAGAACAACAAACGAAAACAGAGAAGAATAGAATGTTTTCATAAAATGAAACTGTGGTGGGTGATGGCAATAAGAGGCACTCGGAGGATATAGGATGCAATTCGCTAAACTTCACCTAAGCAATGTGGTAAATTTATTGAAGAAAGGAAAGGAATAAGGAAGCATCTGCAACGGCACACGAACAATTTGCTTAATTTTTTTTTTTTTTCTTAGCTTCGTTTCTCTTATTCACATTGCACAGTTTTCTTTAATGCTCGTTTTCCTTTTCGGTTTCAATTAATTTCTTATGTTTTTTGGCTGAATATTTTTTTGCTGTTGTTGTTGTTTCTTTCAATTTCTTAAGTGAATTATATGGAAAAAATAAGAAAATGTTGTTCGTTTAGATAGACACGAATAGTTTAAATAATTAAGGAAGATTTAAAATTGAAACTGTACAGGAAACAATCATGAATACATTTTACTTTTTGAAAATATGAAGTTAACTATTATTTTATTTTAACTCAACAAAAATTGATGAACTCAAATAAAGAAGGGGTCTACTAATCGGTTTGCCATTGAAGTATTAAAATAACTGAAATGTATTAAATATTAAGAAAAATAGATATACAACATTTTGTTATTATTTTTTGAAGACTACCTTCGATTTAAAAAAAAAATTCAAAATGTGGAATACCTATACCGTTGCCTATGGAATAGAAAACTGTTTATCTGGTTGTAATCAAAATTTGTAGGTATGCAAAAGAATACAAATTATCAATTTATAAAAATTAGGTTTAAACAAAAAAAAAAAAAATATATTTCGGTACCTACAATACTACCTACTACTATTTTTAATAATCTGAACCAAAATTAATTTAAGTTTTAAACTCGACACCTCTCATACAAATGTTTAAAAAACATTTTCAAAAATTCCAAATTTCCCGAAAACGGTAAATCAATTTTCATAAATTTTTTTGAGGGTAATTGTATTAGTACAACGCAAAAATTGTAAAACTAATATTAACGGTATCTCCCTTAAAAATGCTTTAAAAAAGTTGTCCATCACATGAAGTTGATTTTTCATTATTAATTCAATCCTTACAAGTGCAAAGCTCAAGCACAAGCAAAGAAATGTTTCTTTTGTATGTGGTTTAACGTGATTAACTTATAACGCTACAACTTTCTATTGTGAATTGGCACAGAAGTTGGGGTTCCAATACTCAGAGAAAAAAAATGATCTGTCACTTGAAAACAAAAAAATAATAAAAATAAATGTCAAACTAATAAAATATTTTATTTTGTTCTTTGTGCGTCGCGGCGGCCATTTTTATTTGGTCAATAAGATTGGTCTATTGTTTTAATACGACCATCATTTTGGTAGAGGACTATAGCGAACTTTTATGAATTATAATTTTTATTCTATTTTAAGTACATAATTATGTAGTTCGTTATAAATCTATAAACTATACATTTCCTAACATCTATCAACATTAAATGTTTCCTGTTTTTTTTTCGTGTATGTATATGTAGGTAAATTGCATTTAATACGTATACATTTCCAACTAATTGAATAATTTCAAAATGAAATTTTATTTTAAAATTCCCTCAATTGTGATTTTTAAAATTCCTTAATGGCTGCCCGCTTAGAATTTTGTATTTTTTTTTTCTTGTCTTTCTTTTGCTAAGCTTTTGTTATTGTTCATGTCCATATTGCATTCTCGTATTCGTATCTTTTTAAACGTAAAACGGTAATTAAAACTCATGCTGATGCAATTTATATAAATAAAATTAAATAAAACACAACCAACATGAATACAAATGAATTTGGTTGAGGTAAACCAGTTAGTGGCAGCTGGCAGTGGACGTGTAGGAGTCTCAAGAACAACAACTATACTAGGGTCTGTACAGTACTGGCTGATGTTGTTGTTGTTTTTGCTGTCAGCATTGAACGAACAAAATAATGCATTATTCGGACTGAGAGTATGATTAAGTCTGAGCTTTTATTTTTATATTTTTTTGTATCGGTTTTCATTTCTATTTTGTTGAATAAGATTTGAAAAAGAGAATGAAAAAAAAAAACAAATGAACAAACAAGAAAATAATGCACATTGTTGGCAAAATATATAGAAAATTGTTTTGGATATTTCTTTCAAGGCATGTGTGCTTATTTTCTGGAATAAAATTTTGAAATAAATCACACCATTGGGTCGCATTTTATTGCTCTTATGACTGATTTGCTGATTTAGAACTGTTGTTTTAGATGAGTGGGAAATTTTCTTAGGTGAATATTGAACTGCTGTGGTTATGAAGATGGATGGTCCTTGCTTAAGCTTTTCTGAATACAAACCACTCCCGAAATCGTCATCAGTTCTTAAGTCGTCAGTTTAGAATTATATGCAATCATCTTATAAGAATATCATGTCCTCCGAGACTGTTATGGAAGATATGGAAAGTAAGTAAGTAGTGTACCTTTAATAGAAGTGGGGAAAGAACTCCTCCTTGAGGCGTTCCTCTAGTGACAGATCTTCTAGTGGCAAATGCGTCGAGTTATGAATTTGTAATCTTGCTAGTCAGCATTTGTTTAATCAATCATCCACTTTCAGAGATTGCATTGCAGTTGCGATTGCAGATGCGTTGACTTTAGTAAAAGCGACTCCTACATCTAGTAAAGTAACCATTTGACGCAGGAAATATTCGATGTTTTGAAGGAAGTTTTACTGAAAGTATGATGAAAACTTAGATTTTTATTTGACCAAAAAACCAATACTTGGCCTATTACAGTTCCAGTTGAATATAACAAAGATTTTATGTGCATTTTATGAACATACATAGATAAGGTCACCATAGATCTGCTCATGACTGCTGTTAGAATTCGTTTGCTTGCGTTTGACAGGAGTTTGGTTAGGTTACTCAATTCAGATCAAAAGTTTGTATGCAAATTAAATAAATATGCATTCTTCAAGGAGATTTATATTTTGTTTCTAGCAGATGGGAAATAATAGCTATTTTTTTTTTATTTGAATTTATTTTGGGAATGCATGCCGATATATTGTTCTTGAGTTTATTATCATTTGAAAATGATAAAACAATACACGTTATCCTATCTATCTAACCTTGCAAAAGTGTTAAGAGATGATGGATTTTAGAGAAACGTATGTGAAATTGGCATTTTTCAAACAATGAATTTTTGTGTGCCTGAAGATAGAAAACTTTCATATTTGCATTTTAATGAAGGAAAGTTCGATTTTTGGTATGAGCAAAAGAATTAATTATATAAGAAAAGAAATTTAAGAGGGATTTTCGAAAAAAAAAGAAATAGAATTTTTTGAAAACGATTAATTAATGATTTTGAAATTTTATTTTTAAGTGTTTGTTTTTTTTTTTAATACCTAAATCTTGCATACCAATTTTATTTTTTGAAAATAATTAAAGAAATATAAACATAAATGATGTTTGGAAAAAATTTAATGCTGCAATCTTTTTTTATAATTTCTTTTCCAAAACTCATGTTTTTACGATATGGTATGTTCTTGAAAAGACTGGACAAAAACAAATATTTCGTTTATCCAAAAATAACAAGTCATTCATAATCTTTAATTCTTTACCAAAACAAATATTGATTTCGTTTTTTCAACATAATCTCTAAAAATGATGAATATTGCACGGATAGCTATACATATGTACTTCGAAGTCTTATAATCCCAAATTAACGTTGGAAAACAAAACAAAAATTTAGGTTAGGTATAATCGTTACAAATGTTTCAAGTGAACGGATAAACTCCAATCACCCCTCCATTCCATCAAATTAAACCATCGTTCAATGCTCCCTTGAGATATTATAATATTCCCAACAAAAAAAAAAAAAAAAGGAATTGTTTTCTCCACAATGAACTTCTGTTACGCAGTGTTCCCTTGTGAAATTAATATTTTACTCTTCCTTGAATAAAGAAGTATCTGAATAAGCAAAGTCAACAATATGTACACAATCCTGTAGGTTATCCAATAAGCAAAATTTTAAAGTTCTTCACAACCTATTTTTTTTTTTTTTCAAGCCGGTAGAAATGTTTTCCTTTTTAGATTTCATTTTTCATAGTTTGTGCCATTTGTGTCGTAAATAATATCATGAATTTAGCAATTAAATAGAGCAAAAGAGTACATGAGGGATATTGATGAGAAAAACCTATGGCACACCTATGGATAAAATAATTACGATACGAAACAATTGTTCAATACCAAAATCACAATTCTCCAAATACCCATCAAAGAACCCAACCCCCACAAACAAAAAAAGGACGATGACGATGATCATCAAAAGATTTACACACAAAAACTAATCTTCCAGGATAATGACACAGATATCGCCATAGAATCAGGAGTAAGTGTGACTATATGTTGCCAGTGGAGAAAGATGTTTATTATAGATTGTCGTCCTTAGCGAGGACGATGGTGATTGTGTATACCATGGTGGTGATGGGATTGTACCAGGACATACCATCTATATAGGAACATTAAAGACAAACTCCATATGAGAGCATAATAACCACCATCACTTGTATCTGGTATATAGGTATGGTGTAACCAAACCACATTATCTACTTCTATATCATAAAGCCACATTGAAACGTGTGTGTATATAAGTGGGATTAGGGGACATCTTATCTGTTATTAGAAAATGCGAACTGGCTGGGGGTTGGCAGGGGGGTATTTGTTGCAATGACACATGAAAAATTCACTCTCTCTCTTTTACTATTTCATCTCAAAAACACCAAGTATAATAAAAACAGGACGAACTCATATAGACCGATAAAGTATATGAGGAGGATATTTTATACCTACAAGTATACCATACCAGAATGGTAGATTGGATGAAGAAATAGTAGAAGGTTATCGATGACTCCAAAATGGAAATGGGATGCGTATATGTAGACCAAAACATCGTTTCATCATCAGATGAACTCATCCGGGCAAAGGAAATAAACAGAGAAAACAACAGCGTGTGGTATAGTCTGGGATTTATTTATATGTATATGTAGGGATTAGTTTTACGTTAATGCTTACGGCATCAGTAGTCTGCAAATGAACTTAAGATACATGTGGGTAGATATCTATATGCATCGAGCTACATATTATACTGAGAACATGATCCCTGAAATGTGCAGGGGTGCATTTTAATTAGCATTGGGCCTGATGCAGAGATTAAATTATATCGACCGTCACTTAAGCTCTTTAAATTAATTTTTGACTTCTTGTATACTGCTTGATCCCAACTCTTACGAGAGTAAAAAAAAAACGGGAGAAAATGAAAATGTTTTTTTTTTTTTTTCAAATTCTGCTTTAGCAAAAAAGTTCTGACAAAAGAGCGAATGGTTTTTTTTTTCGAAACTGCTTTAATCATTTACAGAGTTTTATCAATCAGAATTTTGAAAACACAAAATTTGGAATAAACAGAATTTTGAAAAGCTGAATTTTAAAAGCAGACAAAATAGAATTTTGACTCCAATCCAAATTTGAAGAGATGTTCGTTTATTTAGTGCTTTTGTCGAATAAATATTCCATTGCCCGCTAGATTTTTTGAGCACATTTCTTGAGGTTGAATATTAGCAACTGATTGAAGTGTATCCCCAGGTATTTCACGTTCCGCTTGACTGTCAGAGATTTTCATGTCGAAGTTTCTGCAATTATACTGTGACAGTTGTGGGTCTACTGTGTTGATCTGAATGCCCCATTTCTTGTAGAATTGAAATAACTTGTTGATGTGAGCTTCTACTTTTAGGACTGCTATCAGTAATGACGTTTTTGTGGCAAAGTGTTATCAAGCTGTAGAGGAACGGTTTATTTTTGAGCATTGTGCTACTCTGGCTATACTTTTCATATGGGACTTACAAGTTGTCCAGTTGTACAAAAAGTTTTTCTAAAAGAAATAAGAGTTTTTATTGGTGGCAGAGGTAGAACTAAAAAGTGAAAATTTGTGGATTAGAATCTTTATCCAACTGATGTCGAATGCTTTCTCGACTTCCAGAATGATGTTGTTGAGAAGTGATACAGCATGTAGTCGAACATTAGGTTGGAAGCACCGTTCTTCAGAATTGCCACAAACTTTGCCGATTTCCACTTCTGTAGAAATAACAGTTGTTTAGGATGATTGTGAGGAAGATAATTACTAGGACGTTTTTGGATATAGTTGAAGACTCCATCTGGCCCAAGTAATTTCTTTGTCTTTATATTGCCGATGATGTCTGCCACCTCCTCTCAATTGCAAAGATGTGATCACTTGCTGGATTCAAAACTGATTTTATTTGGCTGTAAGGTCTGCTAATTTCTACTTAAATCAATAAACAGTTTATCGCCTTTCTGTCAAGCAAAACACTGTCAAATTGCATTTAAGAATTTTTACTATATCCTGAAGGACCTTCCTAAAACTTAGATTTCCACTCACCAAAATTTTTTGCATCTTGCAATTTTATTAAATGCAGTGTTTGCACGAGTGACAAATTTTAATATGTATTTTGTTAACAGGCAAATGTCATTTTCATCAAAATTTTATCATGTTCCAAATGATGAAAATATTCAATAAATAACAAAGCTTTGCGTGGTTAAAATATTTGTCATTAAAAAAAAATGACATGAGCAAACGTCATTAAATGATTCATTTAAATGCCATCGTGTAAACGGACAGTCAAAACATTTTGAATTTTTATTCTTTTGTGAAAAACTGTCATTAAATATCCCAAGTCAAATGTCAAACAATTATCCATTCGTGTTGATTTTGTAAATTGTGTGAAGCAGAAATAATTAAATTTGTCGTCTATTACTTGTTTTAAATAAATTAAAAAAAAAGTTTATATAATGGATCAGCGCTGAACGCCATCGCCAGTAGAAAACTGAAAAAGTGGCAGAAGCCAGATAAAATGGTAAAATTCAATGACAGAGCTTCAAAAAGTCAATATTCTGCATTCGTGTGAACGAATTACGGTACTATTCTTCTCAGATCATTTGAGTGCTATTAAAGAATAGATTTTTTTCTTTAGTTTTTTTTTTTAATTTAAAACTACGGGCCCATTTAACTAATTTTAAATTGCGACCCTGGCAAATTATTTAACGAGGGTATAACATTTTCCAAAATAGACTTAAAGTTTTTGATTAAAAGGTATACAAGACTTATTGCTATACACCTACACACGTTAACCTCCAATGTGTTAAACGTCAATTTCAGGATGTTTATCAGACAAAAAAAAACATAATAACTCTTTTCCAATACGTGCTATACTAAGAGTTGTTCTTGAACGATGATGGACAGATAATACTGCAAAATACAACAAAAAAAAATCTTAAAACTTCTATCGATAGTATTAAAGGTCATACGCTTTTGCCAAAAAATAATAATGTTTATGTGTTTTGTAGGCGATGTTTTTGTAATGTTCATATTTTCATCTCCTATGTTTTTTTAAATCCTATGATATTAAGTTACTCATGCATGGAATAAGATTTTTTTTTTAAATTGTTTCAATCTAACGATATTTTCGGATCAATCGTATAAGTATGAACTATTAACACCGAATTAACCTTCAATATGAGGGGAGTTAAGTTCTTTAAAAGGAATTTCGATTTGTGAACAGGTTAAAAGGTTAAACAGTTCAATAAATAAATAAGACTCCTTGCTTATTTTTCATGACCAAAAGAAAGGAGAAGGTAAGAAAATCCTTTTTGAATATTTTTCAAAATTTTATCGATTAGACCGTTGTTTTTTTTTGGGAGTGGGATTCACAATAATTGGAAGGTAATATTTGAGAAACAAAATTATTAATCAAAACACTACACAGAGAGAAGAAACTTTAAAAAAAATTACATTTAAGCTACTTTGCCATGAAAACTTTTTAAAAGCTAGAAGACTAATAGGTTTTTTTTTCAAATGTTTTTTAAAAAAATTGAATTGATTTAATGAAGAACAACATATTTAATGAGATTTTCTAATTATTTTAAGAAGAAGAAAATTGAATCCCCACAAATCGACACTTGGTAAAAATAATTTACTAACCGAAAAAGTTGTAAAATTATTATTTTTTCTGACATCCATTTTTATTTGTTCGATTAGATTTTCTCAATTTTTAAAATATGATCTTCAGGGAATAACCAGCCACGATTAAAAGTAATTTGTGTTTTATTTTAGTCTTTTTCCTGTTCAATAAAATTTTACCATTTCTATTGAAAAAACTATACCTACTTCAAAACACGTACATTTATTTTAACAAAGAACATCCCAAAAGTACTCACTATATAATCAGCACAAATAAAAAAGCTTACCCAAAAAAAACACTATACTAAAACCACTTCAAAGATTTTTTCCGTCTAATTCATTTCATATTCTATCCAAACTATACTCGGAAACCAAATCCCCTAAAAAAAAAAATATCCATCTAAATCAATCGATCGCAGTTTTTAACTCACATTTCCTCAATCATAGAAAACATAAAAAAAAATCCCTAAAAACACCATTACCACACTGTTTTGACCAGTATAACTGCATTTATGATGCATCAGCAAGAACAATATGGAATGGCCAGGCGAGATGCAGATGGGCTGGTTGGCGCGGCCGGCGGCGCAGCAGCTTGAAAACTCTGTGGCTTATAGTATTTTTTTTTTACTTGTCTATAATATATAAAAAGTTTTACCAGAACACTTTTTCTCTTTTTTTTAAACCCGAAAATAAAAGTTTTTGAAATTTGTCGTTTTTTTTTTTTTTTTTTTTTTGTGAGAAGAGAAATAAACAACGAGTGGATAAAAAACGGGATGGATGGAAAGAGGACAGGAAGGATGTAGTGAAAGGGTAGTGACATTTCTCTATTTCTACTCCCTAGGCAACAATAGAGAATAACCAAATAAACGAATGGAGAAAAATGATGGCTCCCATGGCGGTGTAGAAAAATAAAATAAAAATATCTTTGTAAACAGGAAAAAAAAATATTATGAAAAATCTTTATCGAATAGGCGTTGGTACACTGAAAAAAACAACATCAATCAGTTTTATGGACTGGGAAATCTTGCACACAAAATACTAAAGAGTGTTTTTTTTTCAACACGCATTAACGTAACATTGACGATTTAAATAATATTTTGACTTTGGACCTGTATGGGTTCCTACTTGAGTCTAGGCTCAAATCCTTGATTTACCTAGATTTTCTGGCTATTATTTCTACTGTGGAAAATATAAGCCTCGGCCCCACTGTACAAACTCATTGTAAAATCAGTGTCAGTAAGCGTCGGCTTAGATCCAATTTCGCAGTAATAGAAGTGGCACTTGTATACATCACTGAATTTCTTAATTCGACACAGACACATTTTGACAGAAAATTGATATAATTTTGAAAGTCAAAATCAATTTTTTAAAAATAGTTCACTCATTAAAATTCTCGGCATAAAACCGGTAAACAAAATAACAATTTTTTAACCCAGTCACACGTTGGGCGCCATTTTTTCCTCATTCGAAATCAGCGATTTAAAATCAGTTTTTACGCACAGCACTGATTAGATGACACACTTATGGGTTCCACTCGTTCCGCTTGGCTTCTCCTTGATAATTTTTTTGGACAAAACTTTTGACAGTTTGTGTTGCCAACTGTTTTTTTTTTGCATTTTTTATTTTTAGTCAAATTTTTATTTTCGTGGTTCAAAAAACTTTACATATGGTGAGAATTTTTTTGACAATGTTTTCTTTACCTAATTTTTTTTAACCAACTTTTACTCTATGTCGAAAAAATCTTGAGCGGGCCAGTGTCCTTAAAAAGGAAGTCCAAAAAATGTTTAATTAGTTGTTCCCTGGCATTTTTTTTCCAGCAGAACGTTTTTTTTTAACAATTTTTACTGACAATAGTTCAAGGGTTCAATTTAAAGTTGTTGTTTCTGCTAAGCATAGACTAAAGTAAATGAGATTAATATCAAACGTGTGAATTACGGATCTGCCAATTGCAATGCTTCGCTCGCATAGTTTCCAAAGCTTATGTGCATTTTTCTAATGCCCATATAATTTACCAGTTAAAGCATTTTCCAAGTGTACCAATTTAATGTATTTAATTTAATTATTTTAAATCAAACTGTTGCTGTAATAAACATAAATCGTTAAAAATAACCATCTCATCTATTCTAAATAAAAAAATGTGTAGTTTGTTTTTTTTGTCTCTGGTCGTTCCCTTTTTGAACCTTTTTTTTTTTTATTTTTGGATTTGCCCATGTGCACGAAACTTCGAAGCAAAATCGATAGGAAATGCTAAACTTTTTACTGAATAACTTTTTTTTCTTTCTATTTTTAGAGTTATTTTTTTTTTCGTCGGTCCTTATTGCATCGTAATGAACGAGAAAAATGTTGCTTTGTTCTTGTTTAACTCATTTATCATCCCAATTTATTTTTAAAGGGATCCTAGATATTATATTTATTTTTTTTTTTTTGTGGGGGTAACATCACAAAATCATATTAGTTTTTATATTTTTTTTTTTTTTTTGAAATCAAGATTGATGGGAATCATTCAAATTTTAAACATTTTTATTTTTTTAAATATTGCACACATATTTGCAATAGACAATTTGTTCATCATGAATTTACTTGGATTTGTGTAGTCATGGTTATCAATATGTAGACTGGACTCAAGGGGAGCTCGAGGGAGGTAGATATGGTATTGAAATGTTTTTTTTTTGCGCCGAATTGAAATTAAATTGAAATCGTGGACAGGAATGCGCTGGCTCTTTGCGTGACCCTTTTTTTTTTAAATATAGATATCGGACGAGAATAAGCACAAAGTGAAATCCTTGTGAAATATGTGTTGAGGGGGGGGGGAGGTGGGAGGGGTAAGGCTAAAATAGAATAAAGTTAACGTGACATGGATACATGCAGCATTGATGGCATATTCACAGAGGCTATACAAATACACAAAGGATTCACAATTTGTTTTTTTTTTTTTTAATTTTTTTTTTTCGACGTGCATGATGGTTCGAGGTGGTTGAAGGATTTTTATTTTTTATTTCTATATAAATACGGACGAGAGTGTATTTAATGTGACCAGAATATTTTTTTTTTGCATTTATTTGTTTTTGTTTTGTTTTATTATTATCTGTGTTTCGAAAATGTGTTTTATTAATAAAAAAAAAAACAGTAAAAAATAAACAAATATAAAAAAATGATTTGATTATATTGTATCCTTTTTTCGTGTGCATTTGACACAAACAGATTGTCATCCTGTCTGCATAAAGGCGAAGAGGATACGTGTTGGTAATAGGTGGGTGGTTATATTTGAATAGTGATATTTCTACATACTCGTAGCTATAACTATATATGAGAATATAGTGATAATTTAAAATGATTTGATTGTGGTTGTGATAATGTCATGGAGCACTTTAAGCTGGGACGCCATATTATTTATAAAACAAACATAGGAAGTTTTTTTTTTTTGCTTTTTGTTTTTTGGTTGTTGTTTATTTTAAGTTTTGGCAAAATGTTGAAAACAAATGAATGCATTTTAATTAAATTGTTAGTGGAACATGGACATGGACAACCATTAATTAGTTGAATTTGATAAATTTATTTGATTTTGCAAAGCGAAATGGAAATTCTATTAGTCAAAAGATTTATTTGTTAATGAGCAAAATCTAGCATCCTAATAGATTGGTTGATATAGTAGGTATGTTGGTTTCTGTCAGCTTTTTTGATATATTTGAATAGGTTTAGAAAACTTATTAAGTATGGTGAAGCGTGATGAATTTTTTCGATCATCCAGTCGATAAATTCATGATTGTGTTAATTTTTATTTGGAAGGTAGATGAAGTTTCTTGCTTTTTTTTAGTAGGCTTTATAAACTCTCAAAACCTGCAAGTCTCTAATTTAGCATCAAACCAGACGTTTCTCGGCTTAGACCTCTTCTGCAACATTCTTGACGGTCTGTTAATATTGCTGGCAATCTGTTTCTGGGTTCATTTCATCAGTTATAGGGTTTCTCGTTAAAGATTTTTGATTCACATAGGCTATAGAAGTATTTTCCGATTACCTAATACGTTGAATTTTCGCCTTAGTGCTTCCATGAATAATCGTACGCCCAGTTTGGTTTTCAGACGGAAGGTATTTTTAGAATTATCCAGGGACGGAATCGGCTAAAGTAATTTTTATAAGCTGATAAGTGACAGTCATTCATTAAAGTTTTACAAAAGCAAAATCACAGATCACCTTAAACGATTCGGCCCCAGGTTAAAAATTTCACTTTCACTCGAAATAATTGAAATTGAAATCAGTATAATTTCGTAGAATAGGAAATTTTGATTTTATTTAATCTCTAATTGTTAAATCAAACAAATTTCAATAGATTTAAATTAAATTTCGAACGAATGTAAAATGTACAACAACAATTTCAAATTCTCCAATGCAATCAGAATAAATTGCATCTCATTTACTGAATAAATTATAAATAAAAGTAGTTTTTGACAAAAACTATAAAAACTAAATTTTCAAATTAGCTTATTTAGTCACTAATGAAAACGTTAAAGGCCCTTAGGACTACAAACAATAAAAACATGTTATTTTCATAATTGAAACGTTTTAGGAAAAAACACTTTAAAACTATAAATTTATCATTAAATATCAAAGATTATTTCTATAAAACATTAAATAATTAATTTTTGTCTGTTTCTCTTTTTTTCTAGGTAAGTTCATTCATTTGATTTGATGACATTTCAAATTTACATATTTTATGAGTAAGTAGAAATTTACCATTGACCTTTGAATATTTCAACTAACCTATATCATGATTAACTTCATTATACATTGAGTAATTTTTTCCCCAAAATTCAATTTATACAAAAGAATCATACTAAACTATAGTGTTAAACAATCACACAAAACTGTCTAGTTGTGTGTACTCTTTTAATTAATGTTGGAACAATATTGACCACGTCCTAACAAAACCCATCAGTCCTGTCAACCCTCTTTCACTTGGCTGAGAAATTAATTACCTGCAAAATTAAGTGAAATGTTTCCACTAGCTAACCGATGTGTGTCCAGGAAAATCTATTCGTTTTTCTTTTTCCACAAAATATACAAAGTTAATACATTTCACCTTGAAAGCATGGTTTAAGTTGAGTATAGAGTTGAGTATTATGTATGATAAGTTATAGAATTTAAGTTATGTCCTTGCGTGATGTTTTAGAAGAAGTCAATCCTACCTATACGTGTTTTCACAGAAAATTTCCATTATCCTTATGAAACTAGAAAGCTTGAGTGTTAATATTTCAGAGGCTATGCGGGTATAAAAGATTGAAACCCTAAGCACGACCGGAACGAAAAGAAAAACTTATGGGAAAAAACACTTTTCTCTCTCTCGCTCTCTATCAATATTGCCACACTTAATAAAATTATAATCTCACGTCCTTATCCTGTCATATCCCATCGCAACGGTGCAACACTTAAGAGTGTAATTCGTAATTAAAAAGAATTTTGTAATTTATAAAATTACCCTATGCCATATCGTCATCATCATCATGAAAGAGCCCTCAGTTGCCATCATCACTTGCTCACTCATCCATATAGATATATACTTTTTAACTAAAAAGAAATACCCGCGGTTGTGGTGATATGAATAAAAAAAGGATATCCCTTCTTTTTCTCTGGGTTTTTTTTTGTGTTGCTTCCTATCTTCCTGCGGGTTGTTGCGGTTGCATAAACGCTTTGCCATAGAGTTTTCTCTTTACTTTTTTATACAAAAACTACAACGAAGGAAGCCACTTGTCAGCAAATGAAGATGAGTAAAAGGACGAGTGCATCAGCTCAGAGAGTAAGTAGTGAATGCAAAAAAAAAAAAAATTCCCTCAGAGGGATTATTATATAGTCTTGTCTCCACCACTTAATGGCGACAATTTCGAGCATTTCCCTATATATGTATATATAATTTACAACACATCCTCCAGGAGGCCTTCCACTGTTGTATATGTTGCAGGCGCAGGGTATTAGTCTAGTCAGTGTATTAAGCTCTTCAAAGGTTAAGTATTACCAAGTCAAGTGCTAATATAAAGATGAATTCTTCTTCTTCCACTTGGTTTCTTTTTTGTCACAGAATTTTTTTTTTGTTTTTGTAATTTTTTTCATTTTGTTTAAAATGAACTTATCTTTCTGTTGTTGAAGAAATTTTAATCGAAAATTCCAAAAAGAGGAATTCAAGAACGAATGAAATAATGATAAATTAATTTTGTGCCCTGTAGAAACATAATTATTACTCAGGACTTTTACTACAGTATGTGAGTATATGTCAATGGAAGTATTTTCGAAAGTATTATTCCGTTCCCCTAGAATGTCACCCACATGTCCAAAATAACCCCCCCTCCGCCATCGCTTTTGCCCAATCTTATCAACCCCACTTGAAGAGAATTCGAGGTCGCATTCAGGATCAAAACATTTCAGTAAAGTTGATTCATTCGAAATGTCCTAGAGGACATTCAAAAGATATACTTATGTCTACGTAAATATATCAATGTAACATATCACGCAAAGGTTAACTATTTCAGAGGATAAAGAAATTCTTTAATACTTTTGGCTGTGAGAGTTTGTGTTTTTTTTTTTCTGTTGAAAAGTTGATGGTGGGCAATGGAGAAAATCACTTTTATCCGGATCAATTGTCGTTGAGTTGTTTTTTTTTTTCCTTTCGAAAGGACATGGTTTATTGCGAATGCTTTTCAGCATGAGATTGTTTTTTTTTTCCTCTGTTGAGAGTTGGAGGGGCCTTTGTGGGTGATCCTCTCAAGTGCGTTCAAACGAAACAAACATAAGAACACATAAGAAGTGACGGAAAGGTTGTTGTTTTTTTTTTTTCTTTTAGAAGATAATCATCAGGAAAAATATAAAAACATACGGAAAACGTTCAATTCGAAAGAAAATCGATTGATTTTGGTAGATTTCTTTTGGGTTTTGATATAATAGCAAGAAGAACAATTGAAATCTGTTTTTGTTTATTTTGGGGAAAGTCTTAGAGAGACTATTCAGGAAAATGTCCCACAGTATGTCAATCTTCGTTTGTAAATCATTACTATTTATCAGAAGTCGTTGATGTTTAGTTTGAACCAATTTATTCTTCAAATTCATTTCCATAAAAAGCTAGAATTGAAGTCAAGTTGGGTGATGAGATTCATAGAAGTACCCATTAGCTTAACAATACTCTGTACTATGGTACCTTATAGTACCCAAACGTGTTTCCATCTTTGAGTTCACTATTTCTGAAGTACCTGTTAATTCTTTTGAGGAAGTGTTTAAACTTCGTTTCAGTAGACAATTGTAAGTTTCGATCTGACGAACAAACAACAAAATAAACAATCAAATGCTGTTAAAGGTAAGTCGCTTATCTTTGGTTTCCTAAGAGCTAATACTAATTTTTGAACTGATCTGAACACCAAAATATGCAATTAATTCTTAAGTTTTAAAAAACTTCTAGGCATATTTGAAACTCTTATTATTTTGATCAGAATAAGTTCTTAATAGTTTCTTCTTGGGCACTAGATAATTTTTTTAAATATCATCTGCGGTTATCAAGAAATTATTGAACAGCCAATAACTTTTTGTTATTATTATTAAATGACCAATACTTACGTAAATTTCAAAACTCTTCGATGGCATTTTTAATTCCGTACTAGCCTTCTGATTTTGATGAAAATAGTTTCTTAATAGTTTCATTATGTACCCTAGATAGTTTTTTCTTAACATTTTCTATATGTTTTCATATCGTCTGCAGCTGTCAAAAAAAAAAAAAAATTCAATTATTAAAAAAAGAAAAACCACCAATATTTGGGTAAATTTTAAATCTCTTCGAGTGCTTATTTAGATACACCTTTTCGTTCTAATTTTGATTAAAACAAATTCCTAATCGGTCCCTTAGGTGCACCAGACAGAATTATTCCCAATTTACTCAATATGTTTCGGTCTACTAAACATTTTCTAATAAACTTTCAATTTAATTTATACCAAAGCTTTCTTGGTTTTTAAGTGACAACACAAACTAGTTTGACCTTTATTTATTCAACTTGAAAAATTAGTTTTACAGGAATAGATGACCAATAAGTTTGACATTTCTTTGAGCGGTTATTTAAATTCAATGAATATTCAAATTTTAATCGAGTCATATTTTTTTTAGTCAATAACCACAGAGAACATAAATCAGCTAACGATTGTATTTATACATTTCTACTATCTAGATACACAAACTATTTATTTGACATCTGGACAAAGTTTCTATTCAATCAGAAAAAATTTTTTTTGTTTAAGTCTAATGATTTTGATCTGCTGTTGAAAAAAAAACCTAATTCCGTCACTTATGTGTTCATGAAAAACAGAATATTGATTCATCAAAAAAAAAAGCTACCAATCCTTAGTTGAATTGTAAATTTCTTCGGGCGTATTTTTTAAATCCTACCTGCCCTTCTGATTTTTATCAAAATAACTTCTTAATAGCTCCTTTATCTTTGCTAGACAATTTTCTCTTAACATACTCTATGCGTTTCCATATCATCTATTGTTGAAATCACCCTATACAACAGTCTATAAAAAAAAAAATAAGAAAACATGTAACGAACTTCTAAACTTGGTAAATGTCGACTTTTAAACGTGATTTGATCGAAAAATGTCCTCCCACAATCATCTCGTTTCGATAGAAGGAATTCAGGATAATGGTTTAACTTTTGTTCGTTCCTCGTTTCGGGCAATTGGTCTCTGTTTTCTACTATGTGTACAAGTACCCTTCTTCGCACATTTTTATTTTTTCTTCTATCTCAATATACTTCTTGCCTCTCGATTACACTTCGGACAGACAGACATGCCTTACCTTTAGGAGTTTTATAAGGATTAGAAACATACTGGACAATATAAAATCAGTTTTAGCTTTTATAAAGGTGTGTTGAATAGGTTAGGGGAGGGTCACACACAAGAAAAAAAAAAAACAGAAGAGACTAAAAGTATTTCTCATCATTTTTGTCTTTTCATTTAGTAGAAAAAAAAGTAGGGGGGTTGAGTGATATTAGGCTTTCTGTCTGGATTTGGTGATTTTCAACTTTTCTATTTATCTCTGAACGTATGTTTCATTTGGGGATGATATATTTTTTTTTTTTGTATGTTGCTTGAACAACTTCAAGTCCTTCAGTCTCTAAATCTATTTTGTACACATTTTAGTGGCACACGATTTTCTGTGGAAAAAAGTGGGCTGTAGTAAGTGCCTCAACTCAATATTGTAGTTTGGGTATAGGTAGAGAGAAGAGGTATTTACGAAATGTTGTTAAGTATAATTGGGGTCATTAAATTGATAGCAATCGAACTCAAAATGAGTATTGGAGTTAAGTGTGGCAATTAATTTTCAACACATATTATATTTGTGTATAAAATATATAGCTAAACAGTGTTTTTTGTTTTTCTTTTTAAATACATAAAATGAGGAGCGTGGAATTTAGTTTAAATGAAATTCATTATTTTCATGAATGTTTTCAACTTAAAGTAGAAGCTTTATAGTCGAAGTTTAGTCTAAATGGCAAAGCACATTTAGTGTATTGATTAAAGAAATAAAGATTACATTTTTTTTTAAATACCCTGAACTCTATCATTAACAGAGTAACTTTGTTGTATAGTTCCTAAAAAGGCATGTTATAATGGCTCCGCAATCATTCAATCAATAAATATTTTTTAGCAGAAAGTAACTGATGAGAAGATTCTTTCAATTTTGAGCTAACTTTGTGCTAAATGTACATCGACAACGTTATCATTCAATGGCGCTTTTATTTAATTTTTGTTTTCTATTAATTGGCGCCCAACGTGGGGGACTTCAACAATTTAAGTTTTTACTTTTTTCCCCTGAACTCCATTGGCCGTTGTCCTAATCCTGTACAATAACAACCTTGTCTAACACCAGCTTATTATATTATAAAATGGCGCCCAACGCAAGACACTTAAGAAACTTTCATTTGGTGCAACTTTTGAAAAAAAGTCACGAGTTAAATGTTACACAAAATAAAGTATATTTTTTGTCATAACTAAATTTTTCCGTTCCTACCGTTAGACCAACGACTTAAAGAACCAGCAATTAATTAGAGTGATTCTACTCCTAAGTTAAAACTCTTCGCTGACAAAAGGAATCATTTACCACACCTTGATTGCCCCGGTAAAGCAGCATGAAACCGAAATAATTGGAGGTCCAAGAATGGGATTAGTCGGTTTAAGAGAAAGGATATTCAGTCTAGTGCGTATAGACGTGGGGAAGAAAATTTTTAAAGAGTTGTTCTGTTCAAAAGATGAAACTACAAAGGCCATGTTGGCTATAAGATCGGGGCCCTGCGGCACTGATGCAATGAGTCTTCGAAAATACCAAATATGAGATTCACTGCATCATATCCACCTGAATGACACAAATATAAAATGGCCGCAATCAACTTGATGTGTCTTACAAGAAGTA
This sequence comes from Syrphus vitripennis, assembly GCA_958431115.1. Lineage (NCBI taxonomy): Eukaryota > Metazoa > Arthropoda > Insecta > Diptera > Syrphidae > Syrphus > Syrphus vitripennis. The sequence goes on along the minus strand of OY288108.1, from coordinate 122,558,848 downwards.
GCTAACTAGATAAAGGGCTGGCTGGTTTGACTCAAAAGCTCTAAGAGTGCTTAGCTGAGTTTTTCTAATAATGTCAATGCAATCGACTTGTCAATGATCGAACTACACGATCAATTCGTGGATAGGTACTCAATTTGTGTTCTAAAAAGTAAAAGATTTGGTTTGATTTGATTTCCGAACGCTTACAAATATCGAAACGCTCAAAAATATTGAGACACTGGGAGGCTGATTACTGATGATGAAGCATTGGTTATACAATTCCATCAATCAAGCATATCCTCATTGAATTGTTGAAATAAGTTAATGGCTTTGATTTGACGTTACAAAAAAAATACACCTCTCAAGTAAAAGTCAATAAAATTAATCATCCCAACCTATATTAAGATGTTTTCCCCAAAAAAAAAAAACAATATCACGTCAAGATTAATGAGATTTTATTTACCTAAAACATTGTTGTTCCTACGAAAAATTTTCTTTACGAAATTTAACAAAAACTTTTTCACAAGTTTAAGAAATTTCTCTAAGAATGTAATGATATGCAATCTTAAAACAAAAAGCCATCAATTTAACAATTTCCCGCCTTTTCTCAAATATATATTTTTTTTTCTTCTTCAACATTTTATCAATTTAAAACTCATGTTTTTGCCTTGTCATTTCATTTCGAAGACAATCATATATTCCAACCAAAAATACACATTACTCGAAATTTCTTCAAATAATAGCATACATACATAAGAGGAAGCAGGAAGTATGTTGGTTGTATGTAGGGAGATATGTAGCGGGACTTATACATATATATATATACTTGTGGAAATAAATTTTTTACCAACAATAAAGATGAAAAAAAAACTTCTACACCTCACCTACTTTTGGAAGAATAATGACGTCGAGTGGGACAGAGAGTGAGAGAGAAAGCAAAAAAGTTTTGCTCAAAACTTTTGCTTCGATTAACTTCAAGGATAATCGACAATGTCGACGATATAACTTTGACGGTAGACTACGAATTCGACTTCAACTTCGACTTCCGTGAAGTTCTTCATTCTTCCAACCAACACGAGTAGGTGGACTCACTCTCTCTCTCTCTCTTTCTATCCCCATTTTTTACTCGAAGAACTTTATTTTCGTCGAACAGCGCAATGAAGACGACGAAATCGACAGAATAAAAAAAAAAAAGTTAAATTCTAAATTTTGCTTTCATCTTCGCTAATTGCTTAAGTTTTCCACTCTCTTTTCATTTATTCCACATATAATACCTACAGCTATATTCTCTATATACATACTCGTATTTATTGAAGGTATACCATAAGTCATTCTCTTAAAGTGCCTCCAAGCATTCTTCTTCAACTCACTCTTCTGGAAGAATCCGCAATGTGTGGAGTGTGGTGTGTGAGTTGAATATTATTATCGAAAACCTAAAATCTGAATATCCTTGACTTGGTTAAAAGTAGGTACCCACTATACCTTATAGAACAGAAGACCTTTGAGTTCATATACCACAACGAACCAAACCATACCATACCACATAAGAGAAAAAAGGAGCAACATACTCGTACCTAACCTAACACACATCAAACCGTCATGGATCAGATTTCAAATGGGTTTTGACGATTGGATGGTTTGATGATAGTGATGGTGATGGAGTTAAACAAGAAGAAAACCAAAGAAGAAAAAAAAAGTCTGGAGGCTTTTAGTGCGAGTGGCGCCAGAAGGCTATAAAAAAAAGAAGAAGGATTGAATTCATTCTGTGTCGCTTGCTATCTTTCCAGTGCACTCTTAGATTTTTTATTTTTATTTTTTTTTGGTTGGTAACATCAGACAAAAAGTCAAATCGAATGACTCTTCGAAATGAGTCCCAACATAAAATGTCCATTAAGGCGCGTCTTCAGTTATTCCCCTCGAATTATGAAAACCGTTCTTATAAGGTGATACACATAGATGATGATGATACTTCTTGTAGATGATCCATTTGACATATTATTTCTCGCTCCATTATTAGATCTAGCTGGAAGAACTCCTTAAAGCAAAGTTGGGGGTTTTTGTAACTCTCTCCCCTCTCACTCTTTCGATGAGTTTTATGCAGATAAATGTCATGCACTGAAGTAGAGAATCTCTCTAAGTGGTGTTTTGAATTCTAGGGGTTGGTTTTGGTTGAGAATAAAATTTAAAAAAAATAAAAGAAGAGAAAAGAAGAAACTTCTGTGATTAATGGTTTTGGTTATTTCTGATTCTTTTTCGCCTTAACCATTTCTAACTTCAGAGAGAGAAAGAGAGAGAAGGAAAGAAAAAAAAATAGACGACCAAAAAACCTCTCGAAATGTTCTTTTTGAACTGCACTTATCTTTAAATTGGATATTTTTCACTGTCTCTTGGATTTTGTAGATTTATCCATTAAACACACACCCACAAGTTGATAAAGTAGGTAGGTGATCCTTCTATTTCTATAAATATTTTTTTTTCTTCCTTCTTTTTCTATGATAATATGAAGAAAGTTAAAGGAGTAAAATAAAGTCCTTGGAATATTATATTAGAGTACAGAGAGTATAGGAGTATGAGTAGGATTATTGTGCATTGCATACTTCAAATTTGTTCACTCACTTGAGTGATATAATTTTTTTTTCTTCCAACTTAAATGCGGTTGTTTATTGGGAGAATTTTTTTTTAAATGAATTTCACGGTTGTTGGGGATATTTTTTTTTTTTTCTTAATTCAAGACTCGAATGAAGTTATCCTTGTAGAATAAGAATCCTTTTTATAGAATTGTAGGAGATGTTTTTGCGTGTTGTTAGTCTGGTCTTTTATTATCCTGCGACTACTACGACGACGACGACGACGGCGAGACTTAAATTTAATGGATACTGAATTGTTAACACATGAATGTATCCACGAGTTTCTTCGCTATAATAAGAAAACGAAAAAGAAAAACAAAAAACTGAAATTGAAGACAAAGTTATACATAAAAATCTTATCAAATAGAATTTATCAGCCTTTGATATGATTTGAAAAATTTTATAAATTGAAGAAGTGATGGGAAGTCTGGTAAGTTCGGCGAAACGAAGAGTTTAAAAATTGCCTTTTTTAATATTTTTAATTTTGTGTCGATTCTTATGAAAATGGTAATATTTTATAGACGTTTAATTTTTAAATTGATGAAACTGTTTACTATGACAGTAATTTGACATTTGGTTCTGCAATTTAAACACGTAATTGTCGAGTCAACAGCTATTTTATGATGGATCATCACCACCGCAGATTAAGTTGGTAGAGTTTCTTTCAACTTCCGTATGTTAATTACAGTCTCAGTATATTATGTATCGGTCTTATTAAACTTATTCTTGGTAAGTTTCGTTTTTTCGGAGCTGTTTGAGTCTAGAAGCTGTGTAGATAATATTTTCTTTTGCGGAAAGACCATAGGGACTGTCCAAAAACTACGTTCTCGGGAGGCCCAAGAGGTAGTTTCTTATCGTTTTTCGAGACGAGACGAGGCGCGCCTAGTCTCGGCTTTCTCCCTAACACTCATTTTATATAAGTGCTGCAGTGGTCTTCCTCATTTGCAACGTGTTGTGAAGGCAGATTCCATAGAAAATGCGGTTGAGCAAGATGTACAAACGTTTGCAGCTTTCTAGTGATGGCTGCTAAGTTTTTCCAACAATTTTAGCTTATAAATTTATGTTTCTCCATATTTTGGACCGCATTCCGAAAGCAGCCTTTGGTTTCCCGATTCGGCTGTTAATATCAAGTTCGGTTCCGCTATCCGTAGATTCTGCACTCCGAAGATATTGAACATTTTCTACCATCTCAAGGGGTTCTCCAGAACTATTAACTTGGTAAGAAAGTCCCTAGGCTGAGGCTTATTTTCAGTTTCTCTTTTCACATTTTTAGTCACTAAACGGTAATGCAGATGCCACTGAATTCTTCCATTTCCACTCGTCAAAGTTGACTGCATTAAATCACTAATTACAAACAGGAACAGTATTTGCTATAAACTCCTCTGAAAGCGTGCCTCTATGCAGAAAGTGACATTTGGGTCCATCATATCTAGCCTGTATAATAGTAATCAATTATCTGGGAAGCCCCTGTTACGCAAAGTAAGCCAGATAAATTCTCTATTTAGACTGTCGAACACCTTTTCGAAGTCGCTGAACAACAGGCGAAGGGCTGATCCATATTCAACGCACTGTTTGTTGATGATCCGCAAGGTGTCAATTTGAAGATTCAGTGCCGAATCATATTTGGACGATTTTCTTTTGAACATTTTGTGATGACGAAACAGGAACGTAATTGCAACAGTCTTTTTTTTAAATCCAACTTAAATTGCAAAGTAGAAATAATAGAGAAAGATAGAGAAAAAGTAAGAACTTTGTTAACCCAGTGAAGTGTTGCTGAATTAGTATCAAGTCCTTCATACAAACAACTCTCCTCCATTTCAATTCAATGTTTCAAGACATAAATTGATAAACTTTTTGACCTTAACCAATTTTTCCAATTTATACTTTTTAAGCTCATTCCCTTTTGTCCTAATATTTTTTCCCGCTCACAAAGAAACTTTTGCATTTTAAATATTTCCCTTTGAGATTGCTAGAGACCTGCAACAATATTTAAGTTCAACATTTACAAATCCTCTAATAGCAACCTTGCCTTCAAACACACAAAATATTCAAACAAAAATGATACCAGCCAGCAGCGGTGGTCGTTTCACTAACAATCCAGGTGATTAAGCCATTAGAGTGTTGGTGGCGGTTAGGTGTTGGTGGTTGTGAGGGTTATTGCATTAGTGTGATGTTTTCTGTTGCAATTTTGTGAATTTAAATTTTAGTCAGGTTCAACTAAGCGACGACAGCGACTCCAACGACGACGACGGCGAAGGTGGTGTGGCCAAAGCATAGAAATGTCACACCCCATAATCGTCCCACCCTTAACGAAGCCCCGCAAAAGTATACTCTTGCTGTGGAAAGTTTGGTCAGTTTTTCGAGGGAAAATAAGGATGTTCAGGAAACGGTTTTCCTTAACTATGAGGGTGCTGTTAAAAGTAAAATAAAACGATGATAAAGAACGCAGTCATTATGCAAAAATTCATTCGCTTTGAATGTAGTGATTGACGTAGTGACAATATGTATAAACGCAAAACACCGGTTCCAGTTTAGGGGTTTGCTGAATAACTCATCCGAAAATAAAGTGAAAAATCTTCTTTATCTTGAATTTAATTTATTTCTTTGCATTTATTTTTTTTTTGCTTTCAAACAAACAAAAACCAAGTAAGATGACCGACGGCAATTTCTTAATTAAAGACTTCTTCGCGCGTCAATCCACCACAATAAAGACTAGCTCTCCAATCTCTCTAGGACGAGATATCTACTTTTTGGTTTCTTCTTCCATAAAGTAGATCAGAAAATCTTACTTAATGAGATCTTTAATTTTAACGTTCTTTCTTTTTCGTTCATTTAATCCTTCTTCGTCTTCGTTTTCTTCTCCTTTTACCCGAGTGCTCTTTTTCGTCAGCGTAATACCAGCTCCTTCTTTTCGTACATCCGTTAGGTACATAGTTACCTTGTAACACAAGAACCAAGAGTGAAGGTAATAAATTTACACGAAATTGCCAGGGTTCCAGGTATCCGGGATTTCGAGGTAAAGAAGTTACACGGTCAAGGCAAAGGGTGGCTGATGGCGCAACTGGCGGCAACACAAAGAGCAAAAAAAAAAAAAAAATATTAATGTATTACTCTTTTGGGGGCGATTCCATTAGTCTGGTAGCACTTTAGTGCAATAAATTTAAAAATTAAGTCCACGATGAATATTAGCGATACTTAAGGTGTAGAAATGTTGTTGAGCGAGTGAATATGGTGCACCACCACCACTGGTGAGGTGGTAGAAAAAAAATGTCGGGTTAACAAATAGTTCGTAGAGCACAATGTTAATAGTCTGTCCCTTTCCTCTTTTAACAAACCACTAAAGTAAAAAAAAAAATAAGAAGAAAAACGAAAACCTGTGGCCAGGCATGATATGCCAAAGTGTGATGGGAGAAAGGAGGCAGGATGGTTGATATTTTTATTGTTATGAAGGTCAAGTGAACATAAATTTCAAGAAAACCCCTGTTATTCACTTCTGGTTCATTAATTTAAGAGTTTTTTTTTTGTTGTTGTTGTATGAGTTTGGTTGGGCGTTACAATATATATTATTGACATCAAGAGTTTGGATAAAATTGACAGCCAGAATATCGGAGACTGCGATTTACAGCAACATACTTCTTTGTTTTATGCTTGGGGACCAATAGAATAGGCCTTCAGTAAGAATGATGGAAGTTGGGTAATAATTTTGAAAAATTTTACCCCTGGGTTCAAAGAAGTTATTTTGGATTGAGAAGATTTCTTTTTTTTTTGAGAGATTTGAGCTGTAAACAGCTTACATCTCATATCATGCGGTCGAGTCAAAACTTTCTAATTCGTCTAGTAAATGGAATGTTACTTGTTCACTTAGATCCTGAAATTTAAATTATATCCGTGGGACTTCCCTTGCAGGGCATAAATCCTCCAATACCCCTACGCTTCATAGATCATAGTGTATGGTTCCTGGAGATGTAATTCAGCTCTCTCCAACTCTTCGCTATTAGTGCTGATTCCTCTTCGACCGTTCTTCGCCAAGTGCTTCTAGTTCGGCCTTCTCGTAAGAGGACATCTATTTACAAACGTTTTCAGCTTTCTTGTGACAGCGAGTGTGACTTTCCAAGTGGTGCACCGATAATGAATACCACTATTAATAACTAGTTCGGTTTCGCCAATAGTAGTAACAGTACTTCCGAGATATTGGAAATTTTCTACTATCTTAACTGATTGTCAAGCAATATATAATTGGGTAGATGGGGAAGTTCCAAGTATGGTCCTCTTTGTGTTTGCCATTTTGCAATATTAAAATCTTACTGCAGAGTCAATTGAGGGCAACTTAAATGAACTTGCTTCGCACGACAGCAGGATTGACAAAACTTGATGACATAGAAGTAAGCATAACGGAATAAGTCAAAAATACTATTTTGGACAAAATACAACATTACTGACTATCCTGGTACTGCCATATAAAATGAGGACGCACGTTTCAACACAGCGGGGAAGAGAGCCTGGCCTGAAGACTACTTCATCAAACAAATGCAACGAAACGCGTACCTTTTCCGGGGCCAACAAGTCGAGCCTTCGAGTTGAAGGGTTATGGTCCGAATTGAGATCAGATTCATGAAACCTTGTGGTTGTCCAGCATAAGATCTCAAATGATGAGGTTTCCAACTGTACCGAAATATCTTATTTTAGACTTCTTTTTTGTCAAAAATTCAATTTTAATTGTACTATATGTAAATAGTTTTTTTTTTCACAAAGAACTTTCATGAACTTTATGATTCTTGTTTTCCCCTAATCATCCCAAGTAACAGAATAAAGAGCCCAAGCAAGATATATTTTTTTTGCAGCTTATCTTAAAGACAAAATAGCAATATCACTACGAAAACATCTAAATATATCATTTTACTTAATGTTGATAAGCTCAATTTAATATGAGCTTTTATTTTAGCACTTTCCATAAACTAAGACATATAATGTAGCAAATTAACCTAACAGCTGCTGTTTCTAGCTTTAGCAATATAAAGTAAGTTCACCAAATGGATTTCTTCTTTCTTGAAATACGAAAGACACAATAGTTTTCTTCCAACACTTATTTTCGTAAAATTTGCTCACAACCCATATTGTGAACATAACAAGATAACATGAAACTCATTTCCCCACTACTCGTAATCTAATTCACAATTATATATTTTTTTTTTTGTTTATATTGCTTATAAGAGTATCAAAAACAGCAATTACATTCCTTATGCCAATTACCACCAAATCAAAAGAACAATAAACGTCTTAACAAAACGTCCTCGGATGTAATAAAATATATCTTTATTGCTTACTAAGGCACATTTTGAGTATATATATGGCCCTTCCATCAGGTAATTTCGGATAGAAATAAGGAAAATGCTCTATAGATAAACCTGAACAACCATCATCTCTTAAACTGAAAGAGCCTAGCCTTATTGTGAAAATGTTATTTCCGTTTTGATAAACAAAAAAAAAAAAAACAGCAAAAATTCGCTCTGATTTCAAATTCAACACGTAACATTAAGTGTCATTATAAATCAGTGCAATGAAAACGTATAACCCCTTATCCAAAAAAAAAAAAAAAAAAAATAGAAGAAAAACAAAAATACTTGAAAAAGTCGTGACATAAAAAGTCTCGAAAGAAAGTCTTGAAAATAAATTTTCATAATACACATATGCACCATGCTGACACCTCTGCGCTCCTCCCATCTAAACATACATAACATATCCTATTAAAGGACCTCATCTTCTTCTTCTTCTTTTTTTTCTTCCTAAGCCATCACTTCAAATAAACACGTTCAGCCAAAAGCCAAAATACCATCTAGCATCATCTAGATAGGTGCTTCTTGCCTGCGATATATATAAGTCGAAAAGTATTTCCACTTTAGCGTTATGCGTTTTGAAGAGAAGAATTCATCAACAATAAAATTCATTTTATCGTCTTTTATACTGAACGAACGCGTCCCCTTCCACTCATATATTCATTGGAATCATCCAATATATAGTATGAAGAGCAGAGAGAGGCTGTGGGCTCTGATTCTGATGATGGGTTTTGGTTGGGTTGGGTTGTGCCTTGGCGGTATGGTAGCCGGAAATCTCAAGGCCCATAAAGGATATATTCTGCGAAATAACACTTTTGTTAGAGAATTTAGATAGATGTGTTGATGGTGATGATGATGATGATGATGATGATGATGATGATGATGATAATAGAATCACCTATAGAAATATTATCTCTCTCTCTCTCTTTCACTCAAGTTCTCTATGATCTTATTTTGGAGCACGTCGTCGTCATTGTCGCCAATTCTCATAGTCACATATTTTCTATATAATCTACACACAGAAGACTTCTTTCATTCCATCACATCATAAACACTCTTGTTTGACATTGGGAATTCTATGTTATTGTCAAGTGGGAGCGCGCTAAAATGACAGATGCTAGCGCAGGGATATAAATTTGAATGCATACTCCATTGACAGAGATGCACACACACACACTCACACACAAATACAATAAAGCCTGGAACGCATATTTCAAGGATTTCCGCTATGTTTGTTCGCTTTTAATTTTCGATAAGCACACACATCCTTCTTCTCTTGTCGTCGTTTTTTTTTTGGGGAAGATTCGCGAGAAGCCCGCATGACACACGAGCAAGCTTTCGAAATATATTCATAGGCTATAAAACTAAATAAACAACATTGTGACGTGTAGAAGAATTAATGTTTATTTCGTTGGTTGGAAGCAGAGGATCACATATGTCAATGCACAACACGAATGGATGAAAGAAAACGTCGCTCGTGCTACATACTCGTATAACAGTCATAATAATTATGGTGAGTCAATTTGAAGAGGACGACATTATTTTGCTTGTGAAAATTGAGTTTGGTGGCAAATAATGGTAGAAGATGAATTAATCCTAGTTTTAAACTACTTTAAGGAATCATAAAGCTCTGAAGACAATGTGTAAAATTTTTTGGTGGTTCCATGATAGTTCGATGATGGTTTTCGTAATAATACCATGAGATTGTGAGATCTATCCGTGATGGTTCCGTGATGGTTCTGTGACGGTTCCAGAATGGTTCTCTGATGTTTTTGGTTGGTAGCTAGACGGTTCCGTGATGGTCGCTTAACGGCTGAGTGATTGTACCCTGATGGATGCATGATATTTCTGTGATGGTATTTGATGATGGAGTGCAAAATTGGCTCTGTTCGTTTTTGTGATGGTTCTGCTTTTAGCTGGTTTCGCGGCGAATCCGTAAACTATTTTTAATCGTTGCTGAATGGTTGAATGCTGACTGAGTGATGGTTATTAACCGGTGGTTGATTCAGTGATCGTTACGGAATTGATCCATTATGGTTTCGTGATGGTTTCATGATGATCCGTGACGGTTCTGTAATGGTTTCATCATGGTTGCTTTATGGTTCTGTGATGGCTTCGTACTGGTTTCGTAACAGTTCTGCGATAGTTATGTAATTTATGAGTGATACTTAAACATAGAAATAGATCCATTAAGTCCTGGAAAATATTACGAAGAATTTTTTAAGGGAAAAAGCTCTTTCACGCACTAGGGCCTGTGCAAAAAAAAATTTAGTCAATTAACAGTTTTAAAATTTATTTTGGAATTTTACAAATGACATTTAACTTTCAACTGAAAAGCCAATTTTTTTTTTAAGTTAAGTTGGTTTTAAATCTTTTTTTTTTTCAAGTAAAATTAAAATCCTTTTGTAAAAGCTTTGAGATAAACCTCATGCTTTTGAGATAAAATTTTAAAAAACTATTGAAAAAAACCTCATCAACAATAAAAAAAATAATTTTCAACATAAATTCACGCTAAGGTTTCCATTTAACATGTCAAAATTTAAATCTATATAAAACCATTCATTCATAACGATGCTTCTGATGAATAGAATCAGCTGAACTGGAAACACGACAGAATAAATAAAAAGAAATTAAAAAAAAAAATCTAAAAAAAACCTTCAACATATGGCATAACGTATAATAGTTGTCAATGGAAAAGTTATCAACCAAATAATTCCCCATGTATGCATACCTATGTATATTCGTACAGTTTAAATTTCGCTATACGTTAGTTTGACAAGGTAGCTCAGCAAAAAAATTTATTTATTACAACATGAAATTAATTTCCTAGAAACTGCAAACAAAAAAATTTAAAAAAAACACAATAAATGTGAATATTTGTTCAGAAACTAAAAATCAAATAAGTTCGGTTTTTATGTCTTTTTTTGCATTCTATTTCATTTCCAATATTTATTATAGGTAGGAAATATTTCATTTTTCGAATCGCAAAAAAAGGTAGAATTTAATTCGCCCTTATATAAAATGAATATGCATCTATCTATCGTTTGTCAGAAAAAAAACTTCTTTGATAAAAAAAAATTGATAGTTCTTTGTTTGATTGATTTTATGGGATGCTCTTTACTCCATCCAGATGAGATAGCAAAGTCTGGGTTCGGCAAGCTGTAAAAAAAAATAAAGAAACAACTCTATAAGCATGAAGCCAAGCTACGATTGTTCGCTTCCAATATGCTTGCGTGCCTCTTTGTGGTTGCATTACTCGAAAAGTCACAACCGCGGCCCCTAGAAAGCTGCAAACGTTCGTAAATAGACTTCTGCGAAAGGTCTTCAGGGTTTTCTGACCGATTCGTATCTCTAGTGATGGAGTAATGAGAACAGTTCAGGAACCCATTCACGTGGCAGTGTATTGGTTATACGCTACAAAAAGGTAACGAGTGCATTGCTTGTCAAGTGGTGCAATGTAACCGTTTCAAGCGAGCGGGCTGACCAAGAAGCACTTGGCGAAGAACGGTGCAAGAGGAATCAGAACACCAGGGCAAGAGTTCGAGAGAGCTGATATACAGTTCCTGGAACCGTATACGCTCACGCATAGAAGTAGTGGAGGTTTATGTAACTCAAGGGCAGACCAGCGCAGCTGGTTCTTGACTAGAACCTAGAACCTAGAACCTAGAACTAGAACCTCAATTCTCCACTGCTTCACCCCAAGACCTTACTTGTCTTGTGGGGTTGATCTCAGAAATCGTCAACAGTCCTTCGGTTTTGGTTTCTTTTATGCTTGAGGCCAACTAAATGCAGTTGTCGTTGCATTTGTTTGATCCAGGAGTCTTCGCGTCTGCCTTTCTTTCCTAATTGTGTTGGAACGTCATGTGCTTCTTCTTATTTTCGATCTACTCCAATGCTTCTTATTCGATTAAACTTCATGATTAGTTTATCTTCAAACTTCTGGTTCATTGTCCAACATTGTGAACCGTGTATAAATTTCCTTTCAGTTAAGTTGGCAGATTTCTTCCGCCACTTTTCTACATACTCGTATCATCCACTATACATTTTTTGCAAGATCTTCACTTATTAAGGAACCATCGTCAGCAAAGAAAAACTCATTCAATCTCGGGTTCGACTGCAATAAAAAGTAAAGGACTCAAGACGTTTCCCTGCTGCACACGTGCCATAATTTTTTTTTGGCTTGCTTGTAAATGTCAATGATCATCCTTTCGCATTTCATTTTACGAAGCTGGCAAATAAAATATTAAAATGTTTAATGTCCAAACTTGTTCTATCTCTATTTTTATTTTTAAAAAAGTGTAGGAAATAATGACCATTCTCAAAGCTCAAAGTCTTTTACTGCAGCAAAAGTAATATTGAAACTTATCTTACCCATATACAAATTGAAATAGTTTACAAAAAAAAATCAGAGCTTCTTTCAAAGTTTGATAATTTATCAGAATTCGGTTCAGTCGGTTTGTTCAACTAAATATAATGAAAAAAAAATACCCAAAAATCCCTCGAAGCTCCCCCTAAAACAACGAATTCTTAAATAAAACTAAAAAAAAAACTCAAAACGATAAGACAGAACGATGATGTTGATAGATACTGACAGAAACGATAAAGTTTCATAATACGTTTTGAAAATTTTTAATTACGACATTCCAGATTTTTTTTTTTATTTTCATTTTCTCAATGATTCTATGGTCCATGGAACTACATTTCTATATTACGATTTACGAACAAACTTTTCTCATTCATTAACTCACTCAGGACAATGGTTAATTAACCACTTGACTTGTCACTTACCGCTCCGTAGGGCATAATCAATGCAACTATCCTATACATAAGCATGATAGAGCGAATAGCGAAAGAGCTTCTATGTACATTCATACAATAAAGACAACGATACTGCTTTTTAATGAAAATTTGGAAATTAGTTGTCCTGTTGATCCCTGTTTTCTTGCTCTTGTTGGCTGCAAAATGTGATTGTCCATGCAAGTTCTAGAACGAAAATGTTTCGTGCAATCCAAACATAGTTTTAAAACTCATCCATCTCCCAGTACTTTACTATACACAACTCCCCCCAGAGAAAGGTGTGAATCGATGTTGATGGCGAAACCAAGAATAATTACATTTTCGCAGAAGGATGAGTTGATGGGGTGGTTCTTCATCTCTGAGTTTGTTATATGGTCTCCCCGTGCCCGACATGATGCATCTGTTGTATACCATTCTGATGTTCCTGAGCGAACAGATGTTTGGCCAAACAATTAAAAGCGAATGAGACTGATGATCAACCACATTCCTCCAGGATCATATTTCTTCATCAAGAAACAACGAAACACACAGAACACTAGTCGCTGGATAAAATTATTATTATTGTCCTTGCTCTTATACAAAAACTATAACCAGATTCGGAATGTATATGTTTATATTTATATTCCCACTATGAATGCGCTGAGATTCATATCTGGAGAGAAAACATTGCATTTTGGCGACTGACTGAGGTATGCTGTTATATCTAAAACCCAGAACCGCATCTAGAACCATCGTCAGGACGAATTCATTTTAATTTATGTAAAGGTATGCCCGGAATAAATTGTTGCTGAGGATTGGATTTCTGTTTGTGTACGCTGCCATGATACCAATCTCTTCTTCCTCCCACAACCCCCCCCCCCCCCCCCCTCCTCCGTCAAGTTCTCTTCCGCTGCTAAAGACAGGAAAAGTTTATCTATTTCTAAATTTTATGGTTTGCAGATCATAGAGCGAGCAAAATTTTTGGCTAAAAGTACCTACATACTCGTATCTACCTACCAATGTATAATCTAAGTAACCCTTATGATGACCTGACCAAAGACCGACCACCATCAGTGTTGTAGCAGGTAGAGGTATACAGAGAGGGAGATATTAGGAAGGTACTGCGCGCATCCATAATGTATTCAAAAGTTTTCCTAATTTTATTATTTTTTTTTTCTCTACTGTCAGCCAAGCTTTAGGTAGTCAGACTTAATTATATCGTTTATAGGTTTGTTTTTTTTGGAAGTTTTATTTAACTACTATACTTCTGCTTAGGTACACAACTAAGGGAAATGTTAGAAGTCAAAAATCTCCCTTGAGGGGTTTGTATTTTTGTAATGAGCCAGCGTGCTTAATGCATATTTTCTATTCCTGGTTATCATTAGGGATATTTGAATAATTTATGTTAAATGAAGACTGTGGATGGAATCACCTTTTGGTCTGATGGTAGATAAATTAAGATCGCATGGTGGTAGGTTTAGAAAAATAATAAATAGTTAAGTGCCCGGAAGCTTGGTTTTTTTTTTGAAGCACCCTAAAAATATTAAAACTTTAGACTCAATTTTTTATTGATTGTTGTAAAGTGTAAAATTTTATTTTAAGTTTCGTGTGGTTGGAAATTTTAATGGTTTCACCTGTTGAGTTGACATATTTTTCTTCATAAAAGCTATAAGAACAAGTTGAAGTTCGATCGAAAAATTAGTGATCCCCCCATTTAAACTAAAACCAAGAACGGGACTTACAATTGCAATCATTCATGAGTGACGGGATGACTTGTCATTCCCTACCAAGTGGCAGCACTACTAAAATGAAATTAGATTAAATAGGTTGGATTCGAACTCGGTGACGCAGCGGTGGCGTTTCAATACTACGCCCATACTTCGTTACAAGTATAGAACATAAGTTTCTTCTTCTTCGCTTCTCACCTTGAGATTCGACCTCTGGGGTTCGCTGGAAAGACTTCAAAAGACGTCGGCAGTTATTATCTACGATCGTTCTGATTTGGATAGCTTTCCCACTTCACTGTTTCACCTTAAAGTAGTTTTTAGACTGTTGCTTTAGGCCAAATAAATCTAGGTGTTTTTGAATTTATTTGATCCAGAAGCTTGAAATTAACATTACGCCAAACGTTGAGCACTTTACCTCCATTAATAAGTCTCTCAACTAAAATCCATCACAAACTCCATTCATTGAGGACCACACCCTTTGTCTTCAAGCACAATGCTAAAGGCGCCATCTTGTAAGGTTCCTGGAGATGTATAACATCTCTCTAACTCTTTCCCATTAAAGCTGATACCTTTTAGGCAGTTCTTCGCCAAGTTCTTCTAGGTCGGCACATTCTGCTACTACTTAACTCTATGATAGAGTCAAAGGGTTCATTACCTATTCTGTATGAAGTTCAACATTGGCCATTCTGGTTGGGCCATAAAATTTCCAAGCTGATTCGCAGACAACTATTTACTTTTGCAATGACAGCGATTTCATTACGGTGCACCAAAAAATACCGAACGTAGTTTCTCACGATTCGGCTGATAGTATCCAGTTCGGTTTCGTCATCAGAAGTTTTTCGAAGACAATGATTTTTGTTTGCAATAAAAAGGTGGTGCTATAGTCTGGGGTGAACCAAAACGAATAAGCTTCTTTCAGCTAGCTCAGTTCCCATAGCTAGTTGTCTCCGATTTCGCACCTCAAGTTGGTTAATGTCCACTTCCAATCTTATGCGTTTACCGTCTCGCGGTCTTCTTGCTTTTAGAGATGGTAAATCTAGGGGTTAAATTGAATGTAATTACCTTACAGACCGGAACACATCCATTCACCAGATCCAGGCACTTCAATCGTTAGAGATTAGTATTTGGCTAGGTCACAGTTCCGTCCATGCAGAAGGATCGCAAAATCACCTGGCCATTTTCCCTTAAACGTTAGCAAATGTTAACAGCCCTTTTTATTACCATTTCATCATAACTAAAACATTTGAAAAAGTGTACTTCACCTTTTTGATATTCCAGCTCACAACCCTTTTATCACTGGTTTCAATCTTGTTGGACAATTTAATCAATCCACAGCACACGATAAATGTACTAATTACTCTCATATTGTAGAACTCTAAATGACAAAGTTTTATATAAATGTCCTCCTTCCTGAAAACTTTTTCTTTTTTTTCTCAACCCCTCTCAGTAAGCCATTCAGCTACTATTGTATGAGTATATCAGTAAATGTTGGATATAAAACTTTAGTGTAATTATACATCTTCCATCAGCTTTTAGTTGGTTAATGTTTGGCATACCTCTATATAGGTATGCTCTCCTGGTCGCACAATAATCATTTTGATCAGAATCTCCGCAGCAATTATCCCTTCTAAATGACCTTTATCACTTTTATTGTATTTTTTTCTTGTTTCCCAGATAGAAAATAATATAAAAGACAAATAAAACAAAGCAAAAAAAAAGTAAAGTGAAGGGAAGGGAAGGGAAGCAACAAAAAGGGGAATTACTACAATTTCTTAATTTCATTTTCTTCTTCCATCAGCAAGAAATAATAAAAAAAAAAACTGTACAACAACTGTTGCTATATCGTATAGAAATCTTTCATAGGAGCAATAGAAAGGACATAAAGGACATAATATCCTGAATCACTGCATTAAATTGAATGAAAAAAAAAATCCCCTTTCGTTCCTTTGAATTGTGTTGGAGTATTTTTTTTTTTTAACGCAACGCAATCATATTATCATCAATCATAATGTAGGAAATTTTCACCCACATTGCATTAGGGAAATGACAATAGAGGCACCCGTTATATGACTTAACAATAAAATGGCGGATCAAAAGCACAGCAGAGTGTGTTGGGGAGAATGAGGAAACAAGATGCCTTCTCTTCCTGCGGAGATTATGCAAAGTTAAGTGTCAAAAAGGGTTTGCATATTAATAGGATTGCATGACAAAGGCATCAAATATGTAGGTAGGCTGGTGGTAGGTAGGTACTGTGAGAGGGAGAGAGTGAGAGTTTGTACCATAAAATACAGCAGGTTCGTTGGTACACATCTCAGGCCAGAGGAACAGAGGACAAAAGTGCACACACATTCAGCAACAGCAAAAAAAAAAAAAAAAATGTTTCTTCACAAGTTCAACAAAAAAGGGTAAAAACCTGTATACGAGTATAGCTGGAGATTTACCTCCATACACAGACTCTAAATGTGTTTAAGGCTGAAAATGTCGATGTCAACCTGGGGGAATCTCGGATCTCGGATTCTTGGGATGAAAATGCTTTGAGTAATGAAGCTCTTACCGAATGAAGCCCAAGTAGGATCTTGTTTCATATTTGCATTCATTTCTGCTGTTTACTTACGGGAATGACGAAGGTACCTTACATATACGAGTATAAGATAAGAAGGGTTTTTCGGAAAAAAAAAAAGATGAAGGAAATGGAGCAGTATAGAATAGAGGACAGTAAAAGCTGAAAAGTTTAATATGAAAAAATCAACAACAACAAATATTATGTATACCTACCTATACAATCTGTTTGCAAAGATGGAAGCCAAGAAAATTATCATAGATGTTAGCACGTCAAAAAAGGCTTTTGTGGTATAAACAAACATATTAATTTATAAAATTTTCTATATACAAATATACAAAGGTAAAGATATTGTGTAGTGTGTAGGTACCATCCATATGTTAAATGAAAATAAATGACAAGGTTATGTGGGATAATATGTTTATTGGTAGAAAGAGCGATGGGGCTTAAAGAATTACAAAAACCCCCTAAAACAAAAACAAAAACAAAAACTTTCTCTTATTTAAAAGCCTTGTTGTGTTAAAAGCATAAATTTTGTGTCCTATCAAGTTGTATTAATTAAGATAATTGTCCTTGTTTCTCAAGGCTATTAGTGGTTTGACTTTTCGTTTCTTTTCTAACAATATTTTATGTATAGCTAGCTGTAGGTATAAATGATATAGGTATGTTGTCTTATGAAATTTAGGGCATCAGGCATTTAGATGATGAAGGCAAAAAGGATTAAACATTTTAAGAATTTAAAAGCTAAAATAAGTTCCAATGACAAGTCAGGCTTGAAAGGGATTTTGTATTTTATTGTTATTGAAATTAATTTATAGTACCTACTAGGTATTAGTTTTTCATCAAAATTTCTGGCGAATGACGTTGTTGATGTTGAGAGATGACGACTTAATAATAGAATTTTAGATATTTGAAAGCTATCCCAACCTTTTATGTGATTTTTTTAGAAGCTTTTTATCCGAACAAGACCAAGAAAACCATGAATAAAATTGTCGAAGAAAAGTTCAGTTTTAACTTCAGAACGGTAAGAAGTCTTCAAAGTTTTCAAAATGTATGCAATTTTCAGAAAAAAATGAGAAAACCTTGAACCTTTTGAAAGAGTTACTGAACCAAACTGAAACATTTAAAAAAAAAAAATGTCTAATTAAATTCATACAATCCTTGCTTTGTGTTTAACTGTAAACTTCCTTAGTCCAGCACTTTCTCTTGAAAATCTGCAAATCTGTGAACTGATTGTTGAATTTGTTGAATTCCATCATTGATTCTTTACTTGATTTGCCTTGGTGATAAGTTCTTCTTCCTCTTTTCAACTCGGACCATAACTCTCCTGTTTTCCTACTTTACATTAAGAATCTACCGAAATATGTGTTCGAAGGATCTGTGGGGTGAATTAACCGGAGGACCACTCAGAATTAAACGTCGTTGATGCGAATAGTCATGGATACTGATACTAACAGTCAGTCCAACAGTCAAGAAAAGTGTCTTTATAATTTTCTCAGCAAGCTCGTAAATACTATAAAGTAAAGAAGACCAATCGAAACACCATACAAAAAGCATAATTGGTACTCCAGCTTCTTCTTCTTTAACCGACGATTACTGTGACCCAGAGTCTCTTGAATAGGACCACAACTCTCAATCAACTGCTTCTAAGACTCCAGCTTAATTGGTCATGCTGCATTTTGTCCAAGATGGCAATTGTTTATCAGATAATTCTGATTCCGACCTAACCAAAGTGCGATTTTTGTCATACGATTTAGTGGATCTGTTCTTGATATCCCAGTTATATGCTAGAATTGCTGGCTAGTCGAGTAGTTCTGAAGATTCAATTGATTGCAGTTTTAACTTCAGAACGGTAAGAAGACAAATATTCAAAGTGTTGGATTGGCAAATTTGTCAATTAATTTCGTTTATCAGTCGATTTGGCTGGAATAGAAGTCGATTTGGTTCTTCCTCACTCAGGTTAGTGTCAGCTAGTTTTCCTGGATCGGCAGTTAATTTTCTGACTGCCCAGTTGAATTGACAGATTCGTTAGGTCATTTTCCAAATTCTTCTGTTGATTTACAAGATTTTTCTTTGGTTTGCTAGTAAGTTTTTCAAATGCACCTATTAATTTGCTGGTTCGTTATTTAAACTGTTGATTTGCCAAGTTTGAAAGTTTCAATGCTCGTCCATAAATGTACCTCTTTTGCCAGCTGGTATATTCACCAAAATTATTAATTAATTTTTCCTAGTTCACCAATGGTTTTGTTGAATTAGCAGTTCGCTTGATACGTCAGCAGATCTGCTATAATTGTCCGTTGACTTGTAGGATCAGATTCTCCAGCTGATATCGTTTTGCTGATCCGTCAATCTATCCATTCGATTTAGAAATTTCGTTTGTAAGTATCTAAGTTTGACAGTGGATTTTCATCTCTTAATTTGCTGATTCGTCGGTTGCATTTTTTGGAATAGTTAAAATGGAGGATTCGTCCATTAATCTGGCTGAAAACCTGAGATGTCAGTTGATTTGCCATGTTCGGCTTGCTGGCTCACCATTTAAGTTCCATGGTTTGACAGTTGGCTGGTTCAAATTGTCGTACTATCCAGCAGATCCCTTTATTTGCCAAATTGTCTCGAAAATCGTTACATTATTATCTCTGGTTTATCAGTTTATTTGACAATATATTCTTTATCTTTTTTTGATTTGTCTTATTTTATAAAAATTAAAATTCATCTTTTGCTAACCCCACTGTATTTAAAAAATGTAAAGGAATTTTTTTTTTTTAAATGTAAACCAACGACAAAGGATTTAAAGCTGAAACACTTTCCTTTTTTCTTCACTCTATTGCTTTCTTGAATGAGAGCTTGAGAGAATTTCTTCCCTTGTCACTGATGTTGCGTCGTAGTTGGCCCCTAAGTGAAGTAGGTAAGTGTGTTTGCCATATCTTGTACAAGTACACCCATTTCAAATAAACGGCCGGTGCGGCGCGGCACAAGAATAAAGAAACTATTCCTTAGTCCTTTCTTCCTTGACTGTGCTCTGTGTTTGTCATATTGAAGAATAAAAAGGAAAAATCCTGCCATTTTAGTGCTTAATCATTATACAGTGATTATGTAGAAAATACTCTTGACTATCAAATATCCTTTTTGGGATTTCAAATAAAATTGCTTCCCACTTTTTTTTTTGTGCTTGGTCTGGGTGTGTGTTTTTGTCCTTGGTAACATATGTTTGTATTGGTGTGTTGGTTTTGTATGGTTAATGCCAGATTAGACGACGACGAACGGCAACTACGTGCCTCGCCAAATAGTGCTTCTTTATTTTAAGTAAAACGAACTAATGATTATGCTTCAATAGTTTTTTCATTTCACTCACAGGAAAATGATGATAAAGCATTTTCCTCTGTGCTAAGCGAATTCGAGTGAAAAAAAATCTGATTTCTTCCTTTTCTTTCAAAATCAAAAGAACATAAAAAAAAACCAACTTGCCTTCTTCAGCGAAAATAATCGATTTTTCTTTTATGTTCGTCGAAATTATTTGATATTCAGAAAAACAAAAAATAAAGTGACAAGGCTTTTCATTAAAATGCATTAAGTTAACCAGCATGAGCAAAGTACGTTATAGGACAAACAAAAGAAAAAAAAATTGATGAAACTCAAAGAACAAGCTACTGAGTTTTACCAACTGATACAAAATCTAAGCGAGGAAAAGTTGAGCTGTGAGGTGAAGATGGAGACAGATAAGATAGAAAAGCTAAGATAAAAGAATACAATTTTGCTATGGGCATATATAAACATAAGCGGAAATTAAAGGAGTATGGGTTGAGTATGTTAACTGTTTACCATATGGGATTTTTCGGTTATATTGTGATTTGAAATATTAGTATAAATTCAACTTGATGCCGCATTGCCTGGTGGTAGCAGATGAAAAGGGTGTTTTTTAATCTACTAATGTTACTGCGATTTTTTTAAAATAAAAATGTCATTTTAGATCATAGTACCTATGACGTTTCGAAATTATTTAAGTTGTTTTTCAGGTTGCGCTACGTAATGAACGAAATGAAAAATAATGAGTCAATTTTCAGGATCTCAGAATTACATGAATCGAATATCAGACACAAAACATTGACTAAAGTTTGATTGGTATAAACTGGTCTAATGTTGGATATCTCTTTTATAGTTGGTCGTATAGAAACAAAAATTCCACTTGCAGAAAGTTAACACAATTTGCCAAAATAAATTCCTTAATACATTTTGTTGATATCTCAAACCTAGTTCAAAATTTTGGGTTTTTTAGAAATGTTTTTTTTTTTCGAATACAGAAATAATTTTATGAATTAACGCAATAAAATAATTTAATTATCTCTAATCTTTGAAAGTATAATAGTTAAATCCTTAACTGAAGATTTTTACCAACATTTAATCTAAAAATAAAACACCCTATTTATAGATTGATTTATTTTACCATCCTTAGAATTTAAGTTCAAATAAATATGCAAATTCTGTTTTTTTTTGGGTTGCGGTTTTTGGAAAAAGAAAAGCCTGTTGTTCCCACACAAAGGTTTATGAATTTTCTTTTGTTTTTTTTTCATTTTATTTTTCTTCTCTCTTATATGTAAGTAAGGTGTATGAACATACACCTACTAAAATATATGTATGGTTTTGTTATAGCAGACAAATATTTTTATATATTTTGACCCAGAAGACAAACAATTCGGTATTCAAAGGTTGCAAAAATATTATTGATTCCATAAATTTCACATGAATGTGTCTTCCAAAAGGAAAAAAAAATTTAAGTAGAATAAAAATAAATTTAAAGAAGTAAATTCTTAAACAGTGAATGAAGAAATAAAACATTGAAAACAATCAGCGAGAAGAATTCTAGGAATTCAAATTTGTTTTTAACAATAATTCTATTAATAAATGTTCAAGAAATCGGTGAACCAATACAAAGTTTAATCACTCTCTCAATTGGACTTTTTATTTTTTTTTTATTTTTCTAATTTGTTTTGAAGAAATACAACTAGTAGTCAAAAAAACTTCTAAAAACTGAAATATGAAAACAAGATTACCCATATAAAAACAATAAGTTTGACGTATTGAGCTTTTTCACTTTTTAATTTTCTTTTAAAAGCAAACAAAAAAAAACAATTTTTTTTTGCCAAATATTTTTATAGAAATATGGGACTGAGAAGCAAAATTGATTGAAATTTATTAAGTTTTACTTATTATTTTGATAGGAATACCATTTAAAATATACATAAATATTCTTTCATCAAATGTACTTATTAAAATACAATCCTTACAAATGCAAAGTTTAAAGGTATAGGCAGACTAAATGTTTCTGTTTGTGGAAGAAGAATCCAGGAAGATGAGAGAATTTTCCGAAAATCGGATTCTTTTATAGAAACCGTGTGTGGGTGCTTTATTTTTGCAGAAAATTTACTCAACGTCTCATTTTATCATATGACACATTGAACACATTGAAAATTCAATTAAGAGAACGATAAAAAAATTCGACCGTACATTTAAATTTAAATAAAACTTTAATAGTTTCGAATAAAATAATTCACTATCTACATACTTGGGTCAAACTTGGAAAAATATTTTGTTTCCATTTTTTTTTGTATTCACATTATTTACTGAGAGAAATATAAAATACAGGATTTCTCGACTTGGTTCTGCCCCTGTCAAGTCAAAGGTTAAACTTTATTATCATCACATCAGAATATTATTTGTAGACATGTTCTCTCCACTAACGGTACCAATGCCTACATAAAATTTTTTAAAAGGTCTCTTTTCTAAGTTGAGGTGAATTTTTGTGTTTGTAGGTTGATGGGAGGTAAAGGAGGGAAAAGAACGAAAGTAGTGAAGTAGTAGAAGTTTAAAATTCAAAAACAAATTAAATTTCAAAACGATATGATAACCCCTTCCAATAGAAAGAGTTTTTGTGCCTTGTATGGTTAATTAAATGATGACCCAGAATATGGGATTTTCATAAAAAAAATAAGTTTTTTTGTTGTATATTAATGTATGTTTTTGGGACACAAGGTAAAAGTTTAATTGAGATTTTTAGTGTTGTTCAAGGTTCGTTAATTTTTTTATTTTAGTTGTGGAAAGTGATTAATTTGAAAATATTTTGTGTATTTTATTTTAATAAAAATAAAGCGGTTTTCATTTGGAAAATAGGTTATTCACAAAAAAAATAACCTTTCATATTAATAGCTTTGACGTATATTCTGTCTTAACAATCAATACTTATTAATTTGTTTAAATAGATTTCATAATGTGCAATAATGAAAACCTCGAAAATATCATTAAATTTAACGATAGAGTGAAATATTCTACAGTATAATTTTTACTAGTGGTAGATAAATCAACCCCAAAAAATAGACATACTATATTGTATTGCGAAGAACTTATAAACAAAAATGTCTAGTTGTAACGAATATTGATTAAATTGAATTTTTTTAAAGAAACATTTTGATTCATTTAATTAATAAATTATAAAAAAAAATTTTATTAATTTTTTATACTTTCTCTTTTCTTTCAGGTAAGCAAACAAGACATAAACTTCAACTGCTAAGTATGTATGTATATTTTAATTATATATAACAAAATAAATAAAATAAAGATCAAGAAACTAAAGCTCCCAAAAATTCCTGAAAATCTATAGAACCCCCACCTTACACTTTTTCAACAGACTTCGCTGTTTACCACTTGGAAAGCACTTGGATCAGAAAATGGATAGCATAGGTATTTAGTTTTTTCGCGCTAGTGCGGTTTCCAACTCTTCAGGACATCAAATGCTATCATTATCATCATCGGCTAGTTAACCGGGGTCTGGTCCTGGCCTCCTTCAACAAGTCTCTCCACCTATCCCGGCTTCGGGCGTCCTGGTCTACGCCATCTCTCCAGCGCAAGCGTGGTCTACCACGCTGCCGTCTACCATAGAATCACAAAGGACTTTCCGAGCCGGTTCCTCTTCACTCATGCGAGCTAGGTGCCCTGCCCACCGGAGTCTACCGAGCTTAATTTTTGTCACTATGTCTGCTTCAAAGTAGATTGCGTAAAATTCATGAGTGTACCGTCTCCGGAATCGTCCTTCCTCACATATGGGTCCAACAATTCTCCTTAAGACTTTTCTCTCGAACGCGGCTAAGAGGTCGGAATGTCTTTTGTAAGCATCCAAGTCTCGGATCCATATCTTCGTGAGTACTGGCAAGACCATGGTCCTGTACAGCAGCAGTTTTAAAGTTATGGTGAGATTTCTGGATTTGAAGAGCTTTGACAGACTGTAGTAGGCTCTGTTGGAATTGAGCAGCCGCCCGCGTATTTCTTCTTCTATATTGTTATCGGCTGCTACTATTGACCCAAGGTATTTAAAGGATTGCACCACTTCAAATTCGTGCTCCGCTACCTTGATTGTTTGACCAACTGTTCTTCTCGCATTCGACGCCACCATGTACTTTGTTTTACCTTCACGAATGTGCAGCCCCAGATTTTGTGCCGCCTGCCCGATCTGGATGAAGGAATCGTGTACAGCTTGTTCGGTCCTTCCGAATTCTCTCATGGCTTTGTAAAGTTCTACCCTGGCTAATACTATCATAGGCGGCCTTAAAGTCAATAAACAGATGGTATGTTGGGATGTTAAATTCTAGACATTTTTCCATCGCCTGCCTAAGGGTAAAGATCTGATCAGTTGTTGATTTGCCTGGAATGAAACCACACTGATATTTTCCGATTATGGTCTTAGCGTTTGGGGCTATCCGTTCTTGTAGGATAGAGGAGAGTATCTTATATCATCAAAAGCTATCATATACACCAAAAGCTCGTTTCAAAGATGTAGGATCTTCACTGGCTCCATCGCATCGTCTGCAAAAAATAACTGATTCACTTTGGGGTCAGCCACCTTACCAGAAAGTCAAGTCAACTATTATAAAAAGCCAAGGACTCAAGACACTTCCTAGATCACATTTACTTTTATTGGGAAATCTTTGATGATTCCTGGGTCCATTTTTCTGGAACTCCTCGTTGCCTAGGTGCATACCCCATTTCAGATATCGCGGTTTTCTGTTAAATATGTACTTACTTGAATTATCCGAACTAGGCCATTCCTATTTCGTATGTCCTGAAGACTGCTGATAAATCCGTCAACATACAACTGACTTTGTGATTTGTCTTGTGTTCTAAACTGTTCACTGGTCTTCAGATGACCGTAGACGGCTACCCAATAGTCGCTCAGGAATCTTCATAAAAATCATAGAACACAGGTTTTGGATGAAGCAAAATTAACCACCGAGATGCTATAGAATCTTTTCGGTCTCCCTTTAGAGCATGCATATTGTATTTATGCACTTAGGAGTACATGTTATTTATGAAGTTTGAAGATATAACATAGCTACATCTGTTATCAAAATTAACAATCTAACTGTGACACTCACACCTGAGGTGTAATTAACATGCCTGCCTTTCCTCTTCCGCTCTCTTGACAATAAATTCTATTTGTATCCAATTAATATTCAAACAATTTCCTTAAATTATCCATCGATGCATAATATTGGTTTATTAGTTATGTATATAATTTTGTATATATCCATTATTTATATATACCTACAATCCTACATGTATCCGTAAGGCTCTGTGTACAAATATGTACAAAATAAAGTCATCGAATTTTTATACAATGTACATAGGTTACCATAGGCAATATTGTGCGTTATAATAATTTATATCCCAACATATATTAAATGTCTATGGAAATTATTGTACATACCTAAAAATACATTATAGATTATTTGTCTTATTAAAAGGCTATAATTTTGAATTTAATTCGATTCCGTCCATAGGCTGCTGGGTTTAATGTTTGTTGAATAAAAGTAAATGTCAAACATGCCCTGCATCTGGTTTTGAAATGCATAAATACGTAGATATTTTTATATATACTTACTACGAATGGTTTTCCATATCAAATGACACAATCACGTTTCAATAGTAATTATTATTAGTTTTAACATATCCGATATTATAATTAAAGATGAAAATCAGGAATTAAAAAGGAAATTTTTGCATGGGTACATAAAGTGTGTCACAAAATTTACAAAACCACTGTTTAATATATTTTTTAAAAAAGGTCAAGGCTTAGTTGTTTTTATCAAGGAATTTCAATGTTGATCTTGAAAATGACCTTTAATGTTTTTTCAAAGTCATCTTTTCTGTAACGAAACTGTGTTTTTGGAAATTTGCGAATTGATTGGCGCAAAATTTTACGTTGTCGAAATAAAAAAAAATTATCATTCGTAGCCCCGAGCATCCTTTGCGGGACACTGGGTCTCCGATATTCTACTCCTACGCTACATTGCATACAGTTCCTGGAAATGTATTTGAGCTCTCTTCAACTTTCGACCGTGGAGCTGATTACTTTGCATTAGCCTTCACCAAGTCCCCTCGTCTGGCTGCCTGTGTGAGAAGCTTCCACTGCCTTGATTCGAAATGGATTCGTTATCGAAGCATATTCCAGTCCATTATCACTTACGTCTTCGAAAGGTAGAATTTCTTGGTTCTCCACCTATCTCGCATAAAGTTCATCCTACGGTTGGGCCAGAAAACCTTAAAGACTTTCGCAGCCATTTGTTTCCAATGACTTTTCAAGTGCCACATCCGCACGGATTCGACATGGGAGTGGAATAGTTAATCTTTAAGCTTTACTTCATATTTTCGGTAGCATACCGAATGCAACCTTTGCTATTACGATCCGGTTTTTAGCTTTCAGTTCGATTCCACTGTCAGTAGAGACTGCAGAGACCATTTATTTAGAAATCTCTACTCGGACAGATGAGGAAATTCCAAGGCTGTACCCAACGAGTTCGGCTTTCCTCTACGCTCTTGTTGTCATTTGACGGAAAAGCATGATGCTATGATAATCCAGGTGTATGAGGTTTGATTGCAGAGTTCACTGAATTCTTCCATTGCTTCACTTTCGAAAACGTATTATTTCCGCCTGTTGAGCTGGTCTTTAGCCGAAACAAGCAGAGATCCGTCTGTGTCTTTTACCATGTGCTGTTAAGATCTGTGAACACCTGTGAACTCTATGGTAATACTGTCCTACTGTCATGCCTGTTTCATTTCTGAAGCCAATGTGTTGATGTAGTTAACATTTTTCACGCCGTACTCTACGTCGGCGTACTCTAGCTAATTTCTCCTTGCTATTTGAGTAGCTGTGATGCGAGCTTTATGGGACTTCTTTCTTTGTTCCTTGCCTAAGTTTTTTCGGAAAGTTTTTGATGAAGGTGGGTTTCAAGCTACTGACTGCTCCAACTCTTTGTGAAAGGTGTTTTCCTAGTTGTTGGCAAATTCCGTGATTCCTTAGTCGATCGGTATTTAACTTAGGCATTCTGATGTTTTTCTGGGAGATCTATGTAACATTAGTTAAGCAACGATCAGATGATGGTCCCATGCCATTATCATGTCTGCATCGCTTCGGTTTCGGACGTCCTAAAGGTTGCTCTGTGTAAATTTGACTTCTTGCAATACTTTTGAATTCTCAAACTTGAAGAAATTATCATTCCAGAATATTTTGATAGTAAAAATTTTCTATTAACGAGCCTTTTTTCTGAAATAAAAAATATTATGCCACTGATATCTATTTAAAAGCAAAACCTACAGCAAACTGCCTATCCATCAGATTAATAGATTAACAAACAAAATAAAAGTTTTTATCTAAACCTGTTTTCGTTTTTTTTTTACCCTAAACTTAAGGTATAACTTTCTCCTCTCATAAGTATCCATCAATCATTTTTGATACATAAAAGTTTTACTTAAATTATTTCAAGGACTGAAAGTCCTTTTTTCTTTTGGACCGCAAAAAGTCAAATAAAAAACCTTACCTCGATTCCACTTCTTTTAGTTTGTTTTTGGGGAACCTTATGTTTCCTATAACTATGTGAGGGTTTTTTCTTGCTTAGAAGTGTTACAAAGTCACTTTGACTTTATTAGATCATAAATTGTTTTTTTTTTTTTGTCTATCTAGACATATGT
The DNA here is from genome assembly GCA_958431115.1 of Syrphus vitripennis. Lineage (NCBI taxonomy): Eukaryota > Metazoa > Arthropoda > Insecta > Diptera > Syrphidae > Syrphus > Syrphus vitripennis. Next base: position 122,530,833 of record OY288108.1, on the reverse strand, counting down.
GAGTGGATGAATGTTAGACGCTTGACTTTGTTGGATTAAACAACGAGATTCATGGGATTTTTGTCTTGTATTTTTTTTCTTCTTCTTTTTTTGTGACACATGTGCTTGGGACAATCCAGGAAAACGATAATAGGAGGACAACAAAAAAATTGATTTATGTCAGTAAGGATCCACTTAACTGGAATTCGAGGAGAGAAAAGTAACTTGTAGAGATTCCGATGCACGTGTGAGTTGGTTGGATGGAAATAGAAAAAAAAAAACGATACATAGTAAGATATCCTGTTTTCTTTCCTGGATTCGAGAAAACGAAAAATGTTCTTCCTGCAAACTGCATAAATAAAAATATTTTTGTATTGCTTATGAAGTTGGGAAGCAAAACTTTTTTTTTTAAATTCAATGGGTTCCTTACCTTCTGTTCTCGCATGAAGTTCTTCCATGGAAATACGCTTGAACCTGTTTCTCTTATAGTGGAACTATACAGCAATAACTACCTGAGAAAAACGTTATAGCAGCGTGTGCTTCAGTTTAATTTTTCTTATTGGGGCAAATACTCCCTGCTTCCTAAATATTGGAGCAATGTACCATAAAATATCCTTTGTTAGCCAATGCTTATTTTGTTATTGGGGAAGATACTCCCTGAAGCACATACTCCAGTAAAATGTTCTTATTGGACCTGCTTCTTTATTTACAGAGTAAACACTTCCTGGTGCATTAATGTTGAAGCAATACACAAATATACTCGTATCTGGCGATTAAGGAAGTTCTTTCTTGGCTCAGAGAAAACGTAATATCCAACACGGACAATCGGATCTTTTCAGAGAGCCAAGTGGCTATTAAATCTCTTGCCCATGTCTCCTCAAAATCAATTACGGTCCGAGACTGCCAAACATCTCTGAGGGAGTTGTCTGAGCAGTTTGATATTCACCTCATTTGGGTGCCGGGACACAGAGACATTCAGGCAATTGCAGGGCGGATGAACTGGCCAAACAAGGAACAATCCCTCCTCTACAACCAAAAAGGAACAATATAGGCATGCCTATCGCTGCATGTAAACTTATGCTAAAGCAGGATGCTTTAAAGAAAATCAACCTCAGATGGACTCAGAGTAATACCTGCCGGGCAACCAAACAAATATGGCCTTGTATAGACTTGAAACGTTCAAAAGGGTTGTTAAACTTAAATCGACTGCATATTAGCTCCATCATAGGTGTTGTTCTTACAGGACACTGCTTAATAGGCAGACACGCTATTAGAATGGGCGTGTTCTCCAACGATTTCTGCAGGAGTTGCATGGACGAAGAGGAAGAGGAAACTGTTCAACATCTCCGGTGCACCTGCCCTGCTCTCTCTGTCAGGACAAAACTCCATTTATAGGAGAATTCTTCTATGAGGACACTAGTGACTTAGTGAAAACGGACGTTAAAAGTCTATTCCAATTCATTAGAAGCTCCGAGTGGTTCGACTAGTAGTTGCAAACTTGCTACTTTTCTCTCTCTCTCTTTATGGTATCACAATGGACCCACTAGGGTCTAAGTGAGTCGGGTTTTTCTAGCCGACAGCCATTTGAACCTAACCTAACCTAATACACTAATAAATATCTGACCAAAGTGTTACATCAGCGTTAACTCCAATAACAATTTTCTTACTGGAGCAATTACTCCCTGCTTCTTTAATATTGGATCACTTCTTCCTTGTCCCTTTTATATTTAGTATGTATAAAGTGTGCTTACAGAAAAGTCGATTTAACTGCATAAATAACCAGGAACCATGTTTTAAAAAATACACTTGTGTGTAAATTCCAGACTGAAATCATTCTAAATGGCGCCTACCCAATTGCCTATAAATACCCACCAACAACTGGTTGGTAAACAATTATAATTGAAGCAGGTACCTACCACTTCTGCGCTCTTTCAGTCACATAATCACATTATAGAACTCACATCATTTCTGCCACTAATTTTGTACACTCTGCATAATTTACCAATTAAATCCAAAAAAACGGAAACAAAACAAAATTGAAAGGAGAAAATGAAAAAAAAAACTCTTTCCATCGTCTTGGTGAGCTCTTATGCCTCTTTATACATACATAAGCAAGAGGAGTAGCAGCAAGAGAAAAAGAAGAAAAAACATTTGTCTAACAATCACAACCATAATTAAGTAATTTCAAAAATGTTTCACATAACCGTCTTTTATTTATTTTTTGTATTTTTGAACTTCCTCCTTTTTCCCATCGTTATCGTTTTTGTCGTCTTCATTTTATAAAACAAACAAAATAAAATGGAAAAACAGTACAAGTTGAACAGAAATAAAATAAATTAAAAAAAAAAAGAAAATCATCTCAACTTGCCAAACAGAGAGAGTAAGACAGAGGCACAAAATTGCTTTTTCATTTTTATAAGTTTGAACTTCATGTTTATTCATTGCTATCGTTTTAAAGAACGACAACAACAATTTGAAAAAAAAAAATAATTAAAATGAATACAACTTGCTGCATAACTGTTGTATTTCCTAATTTCCATCTTGCCTGTGCTATGCTTATAATATGTGATGTGCTTTGTATGTATTAAGGACTTAAACTGAACCGAGAACCGAGGAGAGGATCCGTATTTCGGTTAAGAACTCAAGCTATTGCCATCATACTTCAGCCCCATGGCATGTACCAATCCATCCATCCTTCCCGTTCCGTCCCGTAGCGACCCAACCAACCACCACCATTCAGGGACTGATGGAAAACAGGATTTAAGCAAACAGCACGAGCAATTAAATCATCCCTTTGAATTAGAGAGGCTCAAAGACGGGTATAAGATTTTCCAAAATGGATACCATGAGTGGTGGGGGAGTGCGGGTGTTTTGTGGGTGCAAGCATTTTGATGGGAGTTTTCCAGAAATTGCTTAGTGCAAAAGGGGATTTAAATTGCTCCCCAAATTGTGCTTCATAATTTTCAAGCTGAGGGACTTTTTCAACAACCCAACGGATGACGATGACGATGACTACGAGCTACGACCTACGCCCGACGACGATGACGACGACTATGCCTACGACAAGGAAGACATCTCGAGATTGTTCGCTTGGTCCGATGGCTGATTTAGATGGAGTGGATGGCTTTGGTGCAGGCAGAACAAGGCAGGCGAACAGGCAGGCAAGTCGCAGTAGGCAGTAGACATCATCCAGGCAGGAATCTTTTGTTTGTTCATTTCTCAGCGTTGATTGGTCTGCGTGGAATTCTTGCAAGGGTTAAGGGACTAACAAAAGGGTTAATAGATCCCTACAATTTTTCTTTTATTTGTTTTGTTTCTTTTTTTGTTGTTGTTGTTGTTGTTCTTGCTTATACTTTTAGTTTAATTTTTATTTTTGAAAGTGGAAAAGTTTATCCATTTATTCGTTGTTTTTTTGTAACGTTTAAACCGTTTTCGGGGCAAATTGTCGAGAAGTGGTGGCATTTAGTAGATGAGGGTAGGCGGTGGCAGGGGAGACGGTGAACAGGTGGTCATATAAGAAGTCCGGAAATGGAAGGAAACAATTTTTGGATAACTAAATTTAACTAAATCGCCAACAAAAAAAAAAACAAATTGATACCTATTTGAAATTTATTATTTAAAATTTAATTTTGATTACTCTTTATACGTTGAGTTTTTTTTTTGTTTATTTTTATCCATGGCTGTTGAGGCAGTGAAGCCAACTTAATCACGAAGAATATGAATGAATCATAAATTGGGGGTAGGTAATGCAGTGCGACCTAAAGATCTAATGTCCCCGCATGAGAGAGATGGAAGAGCTTGCTAATCACACAGTCCCTCCAAATTTTGAGAATTTAGGGCACTTTCATTCCTACTGGTAATTTTTTGAGATTTTCTTGCTTCTTATTCGATCACGCTTTGTCACTCCTTCAACTCAGTTGCCTTTAATTCAACTTTCATACTTCTTGTATAGAGCCTTCCTTTCAGTTTAGAGGACATATTGCGATCACAGAAGATGACAATATTTCCGGTCATTTTACCAACCCTACGCCTACGCGATATATGAAGTCATCAGTACAAGATTCTTTGCTATTGATCACACATCCCAGGAAGTACTGTTCCATTGGAAGTTTATGTCCGAAATCAGCATGGGTGGAGCAGAAAATAGGCAGTTGAGGTCTTCAATACAACCACTAATGCGACATCCATCTCCCCCCAGAATATAGACCCACATCAACCCTCAAGTGCAAATATGTATTGTCTTCACTTATGATGGCTCCATCGTCAACAAAGAATTATTGATTCAAATTGGGGTCCGTCACTTTACACGCAGAAAGTCAAGTACTGCAATAAAGAGTAAAGGACTCAAGAAACTTTCCTCGTGCACCTGTGCTCACCTACTTTTATTACGAAATCTTTGGTAATTCCTGTGGGCCATTTTACCTTTGGTTTGACTGGATTTATTCCAACATTTAACTAAGATTGAAAAAAATGCAGTGAAAAAAACAAAAGTCATGCTAAAAAATCTGATTTAATATTTTTTTTTTCAATTCTAATGAATTTTCCATTTCCTTATCAATCTTCATTTAAGATAGAAAAATCAAAATTTTACTTTTAAAAAGTGCCATCAATTTTGCACCACATATAAATGAATTAGCTTGTTTTTTTTTCCTATCATTTTAATTTGATTTACCATAGAGAACTGCGATGCTTTCACTTGCATTTCTCTAGTTTTTGACTGCATATCATGATAGCATAGTGCACTCTACCTGTCATCCATCATTAATCCACCAAATATACCTAGTCATCAGTCAGGCAGTCGTTCATCCATCACAAAAAAGAAAAAAAAAAGAACTAAAAACAAACCATTCTATAACTAACTATGGCAGTTGCTTTGCCATACTATCGCTCTATGGCCTGTGTTCTTTTCTGCTGCGATTTAGAGGTTCTGCAAAAACTCTTCATTTCCATCTATCATCATCACTCACAATCTGAATCTATTCTATTTAAAAAAAAAAGTACAGGTGGAAATTTCGCTAATTGATTCTAATCCCAAATGACCGGTTGACATTCAGGCCCCCAAAAAGCTGCTAGGCACATCAGCTAAAGAGTCAGTGTATCGAAATAGTCAATTAAGATAGCACGATGGTGGATCTATACGAGTTTTATATGGCACATTATAGGACACCATCAAATCCATTAGCTTGTTGTCCAATAGTCATTGGCGCGCGCAGCAGCGGCTCGGCGGCGATGACATCGTTCTTCATCGACTGCTTCGTATTTTGGAAAAAGCTCAATTAATTACCAACGTTGGTCCCGTTGCCCACCCATGGCTTCATCTGCTAGTTTCAAATGGGTCTTCAAAATGCCTCTCAATGAACATTTCCTCACTAAAACTAGTTACAAAAAAAAAGCAAAATAGGAAAAATCGGAACTAAAAAGGATAAAAGTCCTTTGAAGGAAAAATATTTGTGACACAACTCATTCATTCGATCGATTTCGATTGCCACTATACGAGCACCCCAGCACAAATCGCTAGATATATTTTTTTCCTTTTAGCCTCGTTTTCATTTCCTGTAGACTTCTGTAGCAGATGAGAAAAAAAGTTTCATGTAAAGAGCAATCCTTGACAAAGATACATAGCTACATGACAACAAAAATACAGGTAAATACATTTTTCTATTTCAATGCTTATTGCTTAACAGCGACGACAAGATGAGAGTAGATGAACTTCAAGCATTTCAAAAGCTGATTCTTTACCAATAAAGGGTGCAACTATTTAAAATCAATACCCATATTATGTATGTGCAGAAAATAATAACTTACTGAAATCATGTACTGTACAGTACCTTATGTACCAACATATGCATAGGTATAGGTATATTTTAAGAACTCTTAAGATCAAGTTGATGTCTTCACAAATAAACGTTATAGGTAGGTGCCTGAACATCACTTGAGATTCAACTGTTACTGATGCTCATTTTTTTCTTCATTTTTTTTTTTGTGCATAAAATGAGTAAGTTTTGAATAGAAGAGCATGCATGTAACTTCACACATTTTGCCAGTAAGGTGAAATAACTCAGTCAGTCGGACGGAAAGTCTGAAGAATTGTAGCAGAAATGATGGAAAAAGTGAAAAACCAAATCTAATACTTTTTTAGGGACACAGAAGGGTGGTCGTTATTTTTTGAATAAACATATTTAGTTTCCCAATTTTTTCAGATTTTTATTTTGATCCTTTTCTTCAGGTGCAACTTTCTCAGAAATGAAGAAATGGAAAGAAATTTGCTTATAACGTCCTTCTGAATGGTAGGAAGTAGCTGCTTTGATATTTTCTGTAGCATACAATCAGCTTTACAGACGCGTTGAATCGTCTTTTTAATAAGCACACATTATAATGCGCCAGAAGAAAAAGGAAGTGTTCGCTCTAATAAGACAATTTTTAGTGGAGTAAAGGCTGGTAAAACGCTTACCTAAAGAATTTTATTGCTCCAAAATTAAAGAAACAGGAAGTATTTCCTTAAGTTATGAAAAGCAGAAATTATTTGCTCCGTTAAGAAAATCGTTATTGGAGTAGTCACTGATATAACGCTTTTCTCAAATATTTATGACAATATTTGCCCGAATATTCATAAAGGAAGGTGTATTTTCTCCAATATAATTTTTGTAGTTAAACACTGACAATACTTACTTCAGATATTTATTGGAGTATTTGCTCCAATATAAAAGAAGCTTCTAGTACCTGCCCTCACTTATTTGGGACAATCTAAATTTTCTGGGCTCAAATTTCCTTTGATAATTAATCCCTGGAAAAATAAGGGAAGCCTTGCTTTATCTTATTTTTTTTAAATTTATTTAATCACCACCTTACTGTCTACATACAAACATTCGTTGAAAGGATAAAAAAAAAGATAAAAGAATAACAGGACAAATCCGAAGACTTGAAGTGAAAATATTACATGATGCACTTTATTTTCTGCTATTACGAATAAGTTTATGATGAGAAAAAATGTGATTTCCTTCAACTCTACAGCAAAAAAGAAGACAAAATTGATCTGATTGTCAAGTGACTTTTGAAGTTACTCAAAAAAGTCTACAGAAATCATTTCAAGTTTGCAGATATATCATTTATACCAGTTTATACCACTACATACTTTATAGCTAAAAATCTTTTGCAAGCATTATTTAAAAGTACTACTTATTCTGAAGATATTACATTAAAAAATTGCAGCTAGGTGATTTAGAACAATTTTATACCATTGTTGAATAGCTTAAGATAGATCTTTGCAACAATTGCTGCATATTCATAGTCGTTTGCTAATCTCAGGTCTTACTAAACTCGAGTTTATACCAATTGGACATTTACATTCTTCCCGTCCATTTTTCGGCTTATGGAATGTATTTTACTTAGTAAATAAAATAAATGAAATGAGTTAGATAGAAATTTATACCATTTAACTAGGTATACAAACAAATGTTCTTAGAAAGTATAAGAAATAGGAAGCGTAGAATCATCAGAAGTCTATTTTAAAAGTATCCTGCATTAATATTGCAATATTATTGATTTGTATATGTTTTATACCAATTTATACCAATCAGAGAATGTGTGATTTATTTCAACCACATATACATGTAACATAAATAAATTGTTTACACTGCAACTTATCCTTATTCGCTTAAATTAATTGGTATAATCACTAATTGCATTTATGTGTCGCAGAATTTTGCAGTCTTCTCTTCCAGTGCTCGCTATATGACTATGACAAGTTTTTAATTTCGTACGTAAAATTAATTAAATGATACATACATGAAAAGAAAGTAAGATTTAAATTTATACCATTCAAAATTAACCCCACAAAAAAGAAATGTCTCCTCCGGAAATGTGTTTAATTATATTTTTATTCAAAAAACCTACGTTCTAAAAAAAATAATCAAAAAATGTATCCTGGAAATATGAAATGAAGGAGCTCCACTCAAGCAGATAGTTTCATTCAATTTCACATTCTTTTGACTAAATTGCATAATATTTGCCTTGTTATTTTATTCTTTGTTGTTTTTTTTTTTCATAAAAAAAAGAAAAAAAAAATATGTAAGTAGGTAGGTAACCTACCAGAAAAAAAATGTAAAATAAAACAACAACAGAAAAATTGTTTAATTATGTTTTTCCATTTAATTGTGTGTGCTTCGTCAGTTGGGGAAAAAAAAAACGAAAAACAAAAAAAAAATAATATGCAAACAAAAAAAATAATAATATCCTTAGCACTAAAATTATTCGTTGTTTTTTGTTTCTCTTTAGTTCGAAGAAGAAAAACAATCCTTTTTTTTTGTACCTATAAAATCCTATTCTCAAAATTAAAAAAAAACCTCCTCGCGTTCCCCAAATCATTCTTTTGGGTTTTCTCTTTTCGTAAAGAAAAAAAAAAAAATAGGTAGGCACCTACTCAAACCACTATAAACAATCCAAAAACCATACAAAAAAAAAACAGTAATTTTTTTTCGTCAAAGTAGGAAGAGTAAAAGCAAAAAAAAAAGAAAACAAAAAAAATATATACACACTTTTAACCAGAAACAGAATATACACGACAAATAATAAGAAAAAGTATCTCAAGAGGTTAAAAGCATACTCCTCTTGTTCCACGTTAAGTGTGTGCACACGCCTACGGGTTTAAGTATTAAATTGTTTCCTTTTCAAGTGCAACATCGCCTCAACCTACTTTCATCCGGCATTTTATATACGAACAAAAAACATTAAAAAAGAAATAATAAAAAAAAAAACAACACACAAATAAACCAACAAGATGAGAAAAACACAGTTGAAACTGTTGTTGGCTTTTCTGAAGAGAACTTTGTGTTTACTTCGCGGATGTAGGTCAGTGTTCCCACTTTATTGTAAATGTAGTTGATTTATTGCATTTTTTTTAGAAGAATAACAATAAATATAAATTTGTTGTATTTTATTTCAGATTAAATGCAATAAATATAAAAAACTCATTTATTTTTATTTTTTTTAAATTTGATAAAAATATTCATGTATTTTGGGTTCCGGAATTTTAATAACGCATTTTTGAGATATTCACAAAAAAATTGCTGTCTCTTAGGCTAAGAATAGGTCAACAAACAGATAGTCAACAAACAATTGGTCAAATGACAACAAATTTTTAATTAAAGGTTAAAGTTTTTGAAGAATGTCAACGATTTTTAACAACTAATGTTTGGGATATTCGCAAAAAAAAAACTGTCCCATTTCATTGGTCAGAAAAGGGCAGTCTTAGACAATTTTGTTTTGCGAAAATCCAACAAATGCGGATTTCGTTTCACAGGTATTTAAAATTTTCTTAAATTAAAACTTGAAAAATTTTTCTTTTTGTTTTGTTTCTGTAATTTAGATTTTGCAATTGGAGTTTAAAATATTTAATTTTTTTCTAATAATTTTCAGTTATAAATGCCCCATAGTGGCAGCACTAAATTAAAGAGTGCATTCCATTCTTTTTATTTTGACTGAAGCCACTAAGAAATAAATTAGCTTAAACTATCAGTTACTGTTAACTTCTTCAAAGACATTCGAGTTAGAACGAAAAATAAAATAAAATAAAATAAGATAAGTAAAAAGCTCACTAGTTCCTTCAAAAACAAAATATAAAAATTATTCTAGATATCCTTTTTTTTATTTTATTCACTCCTTCTGTGAATTTTAAAATTGCAAAAATTTGTCGTTTAAATTTAAATATTATGTCACGTGCCGTAGCAATAGTCGCACGTTTTAGATTGGCGCGGAAATTGACATTTCTATTGCTTTGACAAAAAAAAAGGACCCAACAACAAATTGACATAGAACCGACCGCCCGCCACTGTGCTGCTCCACCCGCAATGGTGAAAGGGCTAAAGGATATTTCTTCTATTTTCGATTCATTTATTCGTATTCGAATTCGTATATGTATTTTGTATATAGTTCTTTCGCGGAATACAAATTTAAATTCTCATCCAGCAAAAAAAACCTAATATTATGTAACCAAACTCTGAATCCAAATTAAGTTAAACGACCTTTTTTTCTCTAGGATTTGTGCAGGTTGGTAAAACCAAAAGGATACAAACTAACTATAGAGGTAGACACAAAAAAAAAAAATAGAAAAACAACTTCTCTAACAACAAATTGCCAAACCTAAAGGCTTTTCCTTCAGTTTGACCCATTAAACGTGAGAAGGATTCGTTATAAAATAAAATAAAAACCAAATACGATTTTGGCATCGAAACACCATCAGGATTCCATCAGAATCCTGAATCCCTACATACAAAAAAAAAAAAAAAAAAAAAACAGTCAGAGCTCGTAAAAATTCATAATTTAGCAGGACAATTTGTTTGGTTTTAAAGGTGTAAGTGTAGAACATAGGTCTTCGTCTTTCGTCCTTCGTCCTTGGAATATATATATATGTTAATATATCCATGTCATTTTGTACGTGATCCATGAAAAAGGAGAGAGAAGTTGATGACCTTCTATATTTCGTTTCGATTTCGAAGGGATCTTCTTTATAGGTTTTCTCTGATAAATAAATGCTCGTTGATCGGGTACATTGATTTCGTTTATAGGGTTAAAGTGCTTTGATGCGTTGCCATTAAAAACAAAACAGTAAAAGGATAACTGGCAGATATAGCTTAGTTTAATTTTTTTTTATTTGTAAGTTTTTCCTTGGCGTTAATAAAATAAAAAGAGGGTTGAATAAAATTGAATACAAAAGTGAAAATTTTGTATTTTTCGATTTGTCTTTTTAAATTTTGATAACTTCATAACGGTAATTGAAAGACATTAAAAAAAGGAAGCAATCGTTTTATTTATTAATCTTTTTTTTTATTAAAAGGAATTGAATGGAAAACATTTTGCAAATATGAAACTAAACTTGGTATGAGATTTTAGATGATAGCTTTTAAAATTCGAAACCCAAAGGCAAGAGCAGGTACTCAGATACTTAAGGCTTAAATCTAGTTATATCGATAATCGAAAAAGAATATGATATGCCTGATAGAAAAATTAAGTAAAAAATAAATAAAATAACAAAAAAATAAATAAAGTAAAAAAAAATAAAAAAAAAATTAAATTAAAATAAAATAAAGTTAAAATAAAAATATAATAAAATAAAATAAAATAAAATAAAATAAAATAAAATAAAATAAAATAAAATAAAATAAAATAAAATGAAATAAAATAAAATAAAATAAAATAAAATAAAATAAAATAAAATAAAATAAAATAAAATAAAATAAAATAAAATAAAATAAAATAAATTAAAATAAAATAAAATAAAATAAAATAAAATAAAATAAAATAAAATAAAATAAAATAAAATAAAATAAAATAAAATAAATAAAATAAAATAAAATAAAATAAAATAAAATAAAATAAAATAAAATAAAATAAAATAAAATAAAATAAAATAAAATAAAATAAAATAAAATAAAATAAAATAAAATAAAATAAAATAAAATAAAATAAAATAAAATAAAATAAAATAAAATAAAATAAAATAAAATAAAATAAAATAAAATAAAATAAAATAAAATAAAATAAAATAAAATAAAATAAAATAAAATAAAATAAAATAAAATAAAATAAAATAAAATAAAATAAAATAAAATAAAATAAAATAAAATAAAATCAAATAAAATAAAATAAAATAAAATAAAATAAAATAAAATAAAATAAAATAAAATAAAATAAAATAAAATAAAATAAAATAAAATAAAATAAAATAAAACAAAAATAATAAAATAAAATTAAATAAAATAAAATACATAATTAAAATTAATAATAAATTAAAATTTTTAGGGCACCTAGGTTTGTTTTCAAACATTTAAATTTGAAAAATTATTTCTCTTGAACTATTCGATAAAACTTTCGAAAAAGGTAAAGCAAAAAAAGTACTGACGTTACTGATGTACTCACATTTTTTCATACAGTTTCCAACTTTAGGTACTCTCCCGTATTTTATTTTATTCATGTCCTTGAATCACTACACCAAATATTATCCCCAAAGCAGAAAACGCCCTGTATATTTTTTTTATTACTTTTTTCTGTTTGACGTTTTGTCATTTATTTTTGTTACGTTTCGTGCAAATCGTAACATAATATTTTTTGTTTAACATTTTAGTCGCGCACTGATATATTACACTAGAAAAAAAAAACACTTTCAACTCAAATCTTAAAAAACACCTACTCATCCCATTGAAGAAATCTGACTATGTAATGCAATTACTTAACTATTTTCAAAGCCATGCTAATTTCTTCCTCAAAATTCTCCTTACGGAAAAAACAACCTTAAAAGTTTCACTAAAAAAAAAACACAAGAGGAAGAAAAACTTTTTCGTCACGTCTCAAAAACTTCGAGTAACCCACCCAACTACACATCCAAACCCAAAGAGACGCGCATGAAAAAAAAGAAGAGAAATCCAATTATAAAATATGCAATGTAACACACAAAATTTCTTATCAAAGTCAAATCTTAATCCTAGGCTTCTTTCTACCCCATTATAAGAAGTAAAATTAGAGCTGGTGTGTGAAAGTGTTTTTGTTTATTTTTTCAAAAATATTTTTTTTTTTTTTTTGTTATTTCCAGTTTTAAAATTCATCTCACATTTTCAACAACCACAACACAAATAATCAAGAGCGATTCTTCTTAAGGTCCTTCCACATTTTTATAGACTATAGCTTTGTAGGTATATAGTATGTTTTGCTTTGCCTGTTGTGGCCCTTATATCCCTATAGACTTTTATTTTTGTCTTATCATCATGAAAAGAAAATTATGAGCTCAGAAATGAGTGCGTGCAGCACCACATATTATTACATGTGTATAAGAAAATTTATTTTAAATTATTTTATATACGTATAAAAAGCCACTATACTCCTTTTGCCCCCTGAGATGTTTACTTTTCTCTTAACAAAAAAAAAAACGTTTTACGGTTTTTTTTTTATATTTATTTTGTTTTGTTTTTTTTTCCAAGAAAATGAGAAAGCTACTCCTAGAAGCCGTATCTCTTTTATTATGTTCCCATAGTATAAAGTTATAAATTTTACTCATACTGGGTATGAGTACCAACTTTCATGTAGCTACCTACCTACGTGCAGCAATCGATTTATACCCGCAAAAGAACACATGACATTCACACAAGGTAAGAGATTTATGATTTACACCACAGGACTATGTAGCTAACATACTAAAATAATGTTCAAGGAAGAGCTTACCTATAAACCTTTGTAAAAAATTTGTCAAACTCGTATAACAATTCGTAGATGTGTATATTTAGAAGCAAACTATAAAGTTACTCGAAAAGAGAAATACTAGACGAGCAAGTGAAAAGTTTTTGTAATTTTTTTTTGTATGTAACTCATAACGACATTGAGTGCAGGTACATACATATATAGTATAACAACTAAATGTCCTTTTTGTGAATTTCTCAAGGAATCATTTTTTTAACATTAGATATGTTTATAGAATCGTTTTGCTAAAATTTGGCGTAGCTGCTGAAATGATACAATGAATAAGTGATGAATGAGAAGATGAATAAATGAAAACTCTACGTATGGCGGTAAACTATGAAATATGGTGGCATAGAAGCTAGAAACACAAATTAAATAATCATACTACAAGTTTGAGTGAAGCACCCTTCAATTCGATTTTCATCAAAAAATACTTTTAGATTTAAAAATAACTGGCGCCCAACGTGGAATGAAATTGACATTTAACTCCATCTTTTAATGCAAAGCTTTTAAATTGGCAACTACCAATAGTCAGTCAAAATAATTTTGAAAATTTTGAGACAATTGGCGTCCAACCTCAAGTTCGTAAAATCTCTATTTTTATTTTAAATGTTAATTTCAATTTCAAACTCGCCCGACGTGGACCTACATTTGATGTATATTAATGACTGTAAATAACGAATTTCGTTCGCCAAATGAAATATTGCGTTGACATTCCGCCTGCATATACTTAATTTATGCTTGCTAAAGTTGTAATTCTATAGACTTGTATTAATTGGCGCCCAACGCGGGGTTGGTATATTCTTTCTCATGTTAGTCTTTGAAGTTCTTCATATCATACAATTATATTGAATCATGTCTTAAAAGTAAAATTTAAACAGCTGTGATAGTTTCAATATTTAAATTATGATTTGCCGCTGAATTAAGACATTTTTAAGTACATTAATTCTCCCAACGAATTTCTTTGTTTGAAGAAGGTTATTTTATTTTTCTTTGTGCAGCTTTTAATGGCCAGTCTTTGTGTTCAGGATTTTTGAGTAACTGGCTCCCAACGCGGAGTTTTATTATTTTGTTTTTAAAACATGATTGATGATGACTATTGGACCATTTTATTGCTTCGCAACTTAGGTGTGGATTATTTGAATTGCAACCTGCGATCTAAAGCTCTTGGCAACTCCATTCCTTTTTGAATGCAGAACCTTTACTGTCAAGTCTTGTAAGTACCTATGATCATTCTTTATATTTTCATAGTTTTGCAATAGTTGGAAAATTGAATTAAATAAATGATATTGAAATTGATATAACTGGCGCCCAACGTGAAGTCGAGATTTTTTTTTTTCCGCATGTGTATTTTAATGTGGAAATGCTAAGCTATCAATCTCTAATAAATTTAATTTTTTGTTTGATCCGTTTTTTTAGTTTGATCGTCTGGAACTCTCGTATTCTGAATTATTTTAACCTTATTTCCTTTTTAACGAAATTAGGAAATTAAGAATCCTAAAGAACTACCACCCCTGAACTTAAAATATGATATTTTTTCGATATCGACCTACTGCCACGCCCCCTTTTTAAAATATACACCTCAGTTTTCATATAGAACCTTTAATATTCTAAGGCTGTAACGGTTGAAGTGTTTACTTTAAGCGATTAGGAATTATCATAATGCTGATATTTTAAAATTTAAATTTAATTTAAGTTCAATTAACAAAGTAGACTTACAGTCTTTAGGTCTTTACCAAAAATGTTAAAAACAAAAAAAAAATACATAAATAAACTTTTTGAAACTAATTGAAACTGTTGCTTTCAATTCAAAAAAAAAAAAAAAAACTCTTGATCCTGGTGAAATTAACCTCTGCTACCACTTGATGTGTTTTATGGGGAAATTCAAAACTAATACAGAACTCTAGAAACTCTGTTTTGATAAAGTTATATAAGTTAATCATCATCTGGACCTTGTAGCATAGTAGTTGTCCTTGCCATAGATACTCCTACCTACTTTACTTCATAATTATGTTAACATGCTATTAACAAACTCTTATAGTAACGCTAACTTTAACAACATACGAGTGTATACGGCACGTACATATATCCTTGAAAACTGATGTCGATGTGGTTACTAACGTATCGTCGTTGTCGTCATCGTGATCGTCAATTTTCTCTCTCTCCTTTTCTTTGACCCTCTATCACTTCTTTGATATGTGGTTGTGCTGCTGTAGTGCGATGCGGTACGGTACGGTTCCGCTTCTAAAAAAGGATGCAAAAACATGGAAATTTTCTTTTTCTTCGTGTTTTTTTTTCTTCTGGATGAGGAAAACTTTCTTCATTAAGCAATTCCTTCAACTTCTGATATAATTTTTTTTTTGCTCATGCAAAACAACAGGCCAATATTAAGGATGTTGATGATATAGAAGTGGCTATGGATAAGAAAAAAAATTAAACGGAAGCAAGACATTGTGCAGCAGCCAGAAAATAGTTTGGCATAACACTAGCTTTAGGTAGTGGGTTTTACTTCTTTTTTTTGCACATGATAATGCCTTTCCCTTTAAACAAAGTTTCTTTTCTTTGGAGAATTCTCTTGTTTGTCGTCACATTGAATAAACCCAAAAGTTTAAGCAATTTTCAAGGATGATTCTCAATTTTTTGTCGTTGTTGTTGTCTTTTAAATTGCTCTCACATTTTTGAATATGAATTTCATTATTTTATATTTTGTTCGTTGCTACTGAAGAGGTAGAATCGTATTAAAGTGCAAACACAAAAAAAAAGTAAAATAAATTGAATGGAAGAATGTTTCCTTGAAGGAAGCTTAAGTCACAGAGGTATTTTAATATTTTTTTATGAAATTTAATTTTTAAAAAATGTGCAAGTAAACTTACATCCCCATTGAGGTAGTTAAATAAAAAAAAAATTAAAAAAAATGCTTTTGAGAAAAGAATATATTCGTCAGGATTTCAATGTTCGAGGGAATTAGCTGAACTTGGTGTTCTATATAAGTTTCCAACAAAATAAAATTTCCTACTTATTAAACAACACTCTGAAATTTTCGATTCTACTTAATAATAGAATTTTGCTCATCAGTCATCACTTAATGTGTTACACTAAATGTGTTACTCTCTAACATAATATGGTTTTCTTACTTTCTTATTAACTCCTATATCCGTGAGTTTCCTCTTCAAGGGCATAGGGTCTCCACTACTCCTACGAGCCTCGTGTACGGTATACGGTTTCTTCAGAAGTATTTCAGCTCTCTCCAATTTATCCCCAATTGCGCTGATTCTTCTTTGACCGTTCTTCGCCAAGTTCTTCTAGGTCCGCTCGTCTACCTGCTTGCATCACTTGATACACTATCCACGCATATGGCACTGCAGACGCATAGCAGTCCTGCAGCCATAAAAAAACATATTCAACATTGAATCAACATTCTTTAAACTTACAGAGTTGTTTCTTCATATTTTGGACAGCGAGTGCAGCCTTCTGCAATAAGTAGATACAGTACTCCCAAGATATTGAAAACGTTCTACTTTCTCAACTAGTGGCCCGGAAATTTCTACTTGAACAGACGTCGAAGTCCCTAGGCTCATGCTTTTTTAATTTTTTCGAATCCATTTTTATTAATTTGTAGGTTTTTTTTGTTGGTTAAATTTTTGAGTATTTTTAAAAGAAGTTCCATTTTGTTGAAACCGAAGTTGTTCATAAAAATGTAATGTACTAACTTATTAAAGTTTTTTAAAACACTTTTGAAATTCCACAAAATATATTTTAATAGAACCTGTACACTTCTTCGAAAACTTCTTTGACAAAAAAAAAGCATTAAAAAATTTTCTACAAAATGTTTATTCTTCAAAATGTTAAAAATTTATTTGAAAAATCTTGATCGAATAAGAAGCAATAAAATTCGAATAAGCCTCCAAATTAAAAAAATATCACCTTAGATAAAATACAGTTTCAAAACATGTTTAAAAGGACTGCTAAAACATTTGCTTGCCACTTGCAATAAGTTGCAATTGGCATTCGACGTGAAACACAAATAATATAAAACCGGGAGACCCTCCGACGTTTTCTGACGTAAACCCCAATTGTAGGGACTTAAGATGAAGTGGAAGAGTTTTAGACCCAATAGAAATCAAAGAAACCGTTGAAACCGTTTAACATTTCTTTCTTATAGATGTTCACTGTCATCGTTACCAAAATAAGAAAAAGTACATCGTCAAAAAATCCAAAACTTAATTTCTTCGGACATACCAGTACTCCATTCTACTTGTTGTAACATACATCTCTGGTTGTGCTTGCTGATGTAGTAAATTGTCCAAGTAGTCTTAACCCTTAATATCTCACTCAACCAAAGGTATAAAGCTAACGATGTTAAAGGTGATTTGGTCACATCACTTCATCTTGATAAACGTTTCCCACGTACTCAGCAGGACGACCATTTTTATCGTACAATATTGTTTGTCCCCCATGGCCTTCTTCAGTCCCAAAGAAGTGTTTTAAGTGCACCTAAACAGATTTCAAGAGTCCACTTCTGCTCAAATGATCCCATCTTTGAAGGCAAACAATAACAACAAAAGCAACAAAAAAAAAAAACCAGGAGCAAGAAAAAAACTTTGGAGAAACGTGCTTGGGATATCAAAGGTTAGTTAGTTAGTCAGTGTTGTTAGTTGTTGGCGTTGTTGTTGTTGTTGTTATCAATGCTGTACCATTTCCGCCGTCATCGTTTACTTCTTCGAACACATTGTTCACGGATGCTTCCTGGCTATTTTTATACCTCACGGACTCATAAATTAATTTAACTCTGAATGAGGTAAGTACAACAACACCAACAACGACATTCTCGCCTACGGAAAATATTCTTGTCATTTTCGTCCTTAGCTTACAAAACCTTCATTTCGAAAACTTTTTGCTATTTTTTTTTTTTTGTGTTCTTGGCTTTAACCTTTGACCAAAAGTAACAGAGCAGCTTTTACAAAACAGATGTTTTATAAAGAAAAAAAGCTGAACAAAAAACTTATAAGAAAGCTTATAGAATAAAATGGAGGCGGACCTGCTTAAAATATGATTACTTTATCTTCAGGTTAATAACAGAGCTATCACGAGCCAGGAAAAAAATGATGTTTCGAAGGACACAGCATAGTCGCCGATATGGTGGAGAAGAATCCTTTTTTTTCCCTTGGAAAGGAAAAAGAAATCCACGGACGCGCACAACGTTTCCATCTTAAATTATATAATCTAAGAAAATGAAATATATTTGCAGCTTCTTGTCCTGTTCTGTCCTACTTACCGCCATTACTGCCGCGTGATTGTGCCATTGGGATGTAAGAAATTTCTTGGCCGTATTTTTTTTTTCATTTATAACTACTGTATGATAAGTTATGGTGGTGTGGTAGAGAATCAACAGCCTCAGCATTGGCAAAGTTGTCGCAGCAAAAAACTTTCAGTATTCAAAGGATTCGAAGGACTTTTTACGTGGTAATTGCTAGGGTCTGGATATTTTTTGTCACTTGTTTTTCAAATTGATTTCTTTTTTTTTTTTTGCTCCAAGTTTATAGGGAGATGTGGTGTTTTTTTTTTTTTTTGTATAGTTCCCCAACAAGATTAAGTGACACTATGTTCAGTTGGTCATTCGGTGTTGACAGTTTGAAAAAAGGACTTGTTTTTCTAGTTCGGGAGGCGGGAGGTAAACTAAACTCTGCGGTTTACAACATTTGTGTTTGTGTGGTTATAGTGGAATACTTCCCCTTCTCTGTTTTTCTCTCTCTATCCCTGTCTGGTTTTATGTGATGAAAACCATTGTGGTATAAGAGAGGTTTAGTTGATATGAAGTTGACAACAACATTGAGCGTATGTGTAAAGTTCGTCCTTTCTGGAGTAGATCCTTTCTATGGGTTAGGTATGTTGTCATTGTTGACACATACAGTCAGTCACAAACATATAGTTTTGACCATCTTTCTATATGGACATTTTATATGTAAAAAAAAAACTCGAAATTATTCATATAATTATTATAAACTTTTAGAGTGAAGTTGAAAAGTTATGACACTTTGATGCTGTGATGCCGTGTGTTTATTTGTTTGTTTAAGTGGGGTTATCTGATGGACTGGGTATAAAAAAAGTCGTATTTAATTCGAAAGTGTTCTTAAGCACTTAGTCCATTCAATATTTTTTGTATATGATGTGTAAAGCATAAAATTATGTCCGATTGTAGAGAAAAAAAAAATAGTTTAAGAGATTAAACTTTCAGTTCTGAATCATAGTTATTAACAATTTTTGTACGTATGTGAAGGCAGAGGAGCATTTTCATTACTTTATGTATTTAACTTTTATGATCCATTTATGGATGGTGAAAATTAGTTTTATATGTAAATTGGTCATAGTAGAAAAAGGTTTATTTGATGTTTTTAAATAAATTAAATTTGACAAGTGAAATAAATTTTCTGGCTTTTGTAAAAGGTTAAAGAAGGTTATTGTGATGTTCATAAAGTACAGAAATGATTGGCAAGTCTATGAACTTTTTATGCCTTACATTTATAATGGTTACATTACAAAAACTTTTTGTTTCACTTTTAAGTAATTTATAATTGATAGGCTAAGTGCGGAACGGTGCAAGGTGAACAAGGTCGAACAAATGGAAGATAGCTATGGCTTCTTTTTTAAGTTGAAAGGAAAATGAAATTAAAATTGAGGAGTATTTTTATTTTGAATGGAGTTAATCCAGTGAAATATGGTTTATCTTAAATATGGAAATAGGGAAGAAAAATGTTTTCACATTCTTTAGAATACCATATAGGAAGCTTAAATCCATATTTTTGAGCACCAACGAACAGTAGAACCAATCTGTAAGTTGTTTTGAAGAAAGTTAGATTATTGAACTTGATATTTCAAAAGCGTTGATAAAATTTGGCACCAAGCTCTCATCGTTGCATTAAAAGTTGTCTTGTCAATGCAACTTGTGATTAATAATTTTAAGTCTGATATCCAAAAAATAAGTGCTGGTGTACCCCAGGGTTCCGTTTTGTCTCTTCCTTATTTTCATCTTCTTATATTTTGGTATTCCAATAACCTTTGAAAAGAATTCAAAAAAGAATGATAGAAGTTAGAAACACTCTAATTTTTGACATTGATTTCAACCCAATGCAATTTGTTTGTGTTGATAATTGATAATATTTTGTTTCAAAAGTAATTATCATTTGCTGACTTTTTTGCAACTCTTGGCTCGATATTTATTTTTGTCCGTATAGTGTTGGTCAATGTTTTCTAATAATTCGTATCGAAGTTTTATTTAACGTTGAAGTTTTGGAGGACTTCTTCTGAACAACATATTTATAAAAATTGGTTAAATGCAATTTTTTGTTTCCTGTTTTTATTTTATTATTTTTTTCTCTTTGTAGTCTGAAACGTTGCGTTAGTTTAGTTTTACTGACAGCATCACTAAAAAACTAAAAGGAATAAAGAAGTTAAATTTGACAGTGTTAATTATAAATTTTCCCAGAAACGCCACAAAAATCTTTATAAGCAGAAAATAATATCATAAAATCCACTATTAATAGAATCTCATTTAGGACAAAGCGAAAATGTTTTAAAATTTACTCACTGAACGTGACTTCAATTTTCTATTTTATTTCCACTTAACATCTCTCTCTCTCGTTCACTGTACAGAAATAAAAAGGAAATTATTTTCTAACCCGATAAAATTCATTTAATTCACATGTGTCCTCTGCAATAAGCTGTACATATTATGTATGTTGTATTTGCCTGACTGTGTGACAATTCTATAAAAATTTCTGCTTTGGTCATCAAAAGACCATAAAAGAAAACCGAAAATTGTCTAAAATAAAAGAGAAAATTTAATTTTCTTCAAAAGGAAACCACAAAAATAAAAAAAGCACCAAAACGGCAGGACATCATACCGATTAGGAAACTAAAAATAAAAAATAAATCCTTGACACGCAAAAAATTTATCGAGGTTATTGAACAACAACGCAGGCATAAGGCATAGAAAGGAGAGAGAGTTTTAGATTCGATGATGTATATGTATAAAGGATGGACATGGTCAATGGAATAAAAAAAAGGACACCCAGATATTAAAAAAATTTATATACCTTGTTATAGATGTCTACTAAATAAATTTTTTAACCCTGCGGATATTTTTATTTTTAAGTCTTTTTATCTTCCTTGCCAACAGACTATATAGTATCGATATTTTTTTTATGGAAATGAATACAAATTTTATGTTTGAAAATTCCAATTCAGAGGAACCACACAAAAAAGAACAAACATCATAAAGAGTATATTGCCAGAGGAAAAGTAGATTTGCATTTTATGTGAATATTCTCTGTTTATGTTTTTATCATGAAAATTAGGTTTTATGTTAAAAAAAAATATATATAATTTTAAATGAGAAACATGCGGTATTGGATGCGGTTGGACTTACTGACCAACAAATAGAAGAATTCAAAAGCAACTTAACATTAAAAAAAATATTTTTTTTAAGAGTAGCAGTTCTGACAATCGCCTGCACAACGATTAATTGATAACGTTTAAGCACTTTTTCCAGCTTTAAGCAGTAACAATCAAAGGGTATATAAGAATTAGTCTGTCTCTAAATGGAATCTTTCATTCCATTCAGAATCCGATTTAAAATCCTTGGCACTTCAAACATCAATACGATCCAGAAGAATATAGAAAAAATTAACAACCAAACGAAATCAAAAGAACAACGAAAAAACAGTAGGAGCAAAAAAGAAGCGGAAAATTAAAATCAATTAAAAGAAACACCCAGTTTGTAGATGATCCTATTGCAAATCCGATTGAGAATATCAGAGGATGAAATACTTCAATAAAAATATCCTTTTTCGTGTCATTTCAAAGAAAACTATTCGGGTCATACAAAGACAGGACGTTCTTACTCTTCGAACACACACACATAATTTTTCCTTATAGAACAAAAAAAAATACAGTTCTTAAACGAGTAGCTTTTTTTGTTGTTGTTGTTGTTGTCGAAAAAAGAATTAAGCTATACATAAGTATTTATCTACTGCGTACATATCAGCAGTGTGTCAGCTTCATTTTGCTCCTACTAACATAGTTGTCACTATAACCATCTCTATTGCCATATCCCATAGCCATCGTCTTCGTCCTTGTCTTTGTCGTCGACACCCATAAAATTGCTTACCATTAAGTGCATTTAAGTTCCTGAAATAACCACCACATCCTTTCTTCTTTCCGTCTTCCTTTCTATTTATCTATGTCCTTGTTCCTGGCAAAAAGAATCTAATGAACATTGAAATAGCAAAAAAAAAAACAATGGAATAGAAAAACGACATATCAAAGAGAGAGAGGGAGCAAAAAATATGAAAAAGTGAAAAAGTGCAAATTGAGAATTTTAGTTCTAGGTATGTTCAGCAATCACAGTCATCGCTGCCGTCCTCGTCCTTTGGATTTCTCCTTTAACTTTACAAAGATTTGATACCAATACTCCTATAACTACACTACATTTCGGATAGCGACATATTGCCCATAGCTAACAAGAGTTCTTTTGTCAGAGTTTTTATTGCAACGATTAAAGACAAAATTCTCTCCTCTTGTGGTATTCTGACAGAAATGGCACAAGGAACAAATAGTAAGAAGGGAAAAAATGAAGAAAAACATACGAACATGATACACACAACTAGGAAAAAAACCGAAAAAATAGTTAAGCATTAAGAGCTTAGAAGACGATACCCTATTTTTCTTAAATTCATAAAATCCGCTTAATTCTCTTATTAATTATTTACTTAGATTCTAGGCTCTTTAATTTTTGGGAGGTGTTTGATTTAAGATTTGATGTTGTTTCTTTACTCGAACTCGGCGAAGCATAACATTTAAAGAAAATTACCTTAACAATCTTCAATTCTTCCTTCAATGCGTTTATTCCTCTCTGACATACCTGCATCTAGTTCATCCTAGAACAGGGTAGTTTTTAGAAATTCATTCCAACTAAAATAAAAATATCGTATTGAACAAAATCAATGTCAATCTTCTTTTTTTTAGAGTTTTAAATATCGGGGTTCTTACTATTGACTGCGTTAATATAAAAATTGCCATCAGAGTCATCTTGTCATATTCTATAACTATGATCATTGTTGTTCTAACTCTTGACTCCGTGTTAATTTTGGTTGCTGGAGTATTGCTTAATATATGTTAATAGTTCATATCAATGTTTTCATTGCCAGTGAAGCTTTCGAAGACTTCTTCGGAGCAGTGAAAATATGTAAAATATTTTTTTTTTCGTTTTTTTCACTTTTTTTTTGTACAATTCTAACAATCATCATCTTCCTGGTTGACAATTGATTTAATTTTATTTTTAATCCAGCATTAACTAAAAGCAGCATATTCAGATTTTAATCAGTCATTAAATATAAAAAAATGCTTTAAATTTTGACATTTATTCCAAGCAACATGAAAAAGTTAGTATCAAAAATTGTAATTTTCTCATATGAAAGTCAATAACAAAGGTTATTGCGATTCTAACTCTTGACTCCATATTTATTTTGGTTTTTTAAGTAATGCTTAGTATTTTTTAATAGTTCACATCAAAGATTTAATTGCCAGTGAAGTTGTAGAACTCTTCTTCAGAATAGTTCAAACAGGTAATTTTTTTTTATTTGTTCAAAGTTTTTCTTTGAAAGCAAATTAACAATATTACTAAATCTTCCAACCTACCCTACCACCTTCTCAGTAGACGTCTTGCAGTAGAAATTTAAGTGAAATAAAAAAAAAAAACAATAATGACAAAACGTTTAAAACAAAAAAAAGTAGTCATTATTCGCATTGCAACTTCCCTGTCGACTTTTACTTTAAAGTTTATTTTTTTATTTTATTATTTCTTTAACCCATGTATCTAAGTCCAGGTCCTTTCTAGTAGAATAGAAGAAATATCTTGTAAGATAACATCCGTCCAACGATAGAGTGCGGGTTCTAAGGGTTAAAAACGAGGCCAACAACTTAATTTCCCCTCTTAGCTTTAGGCACTTTTTGTCTGTGAATGTGAATAAATGTGTTTGTGTGTTTCTAACGTTGCAAGCAATTCAGTGTTTTTTTTTTTGTTTGGTTTAGTTTCTCTGCAAACTTAAAACATAAAGATGCTGCAGTCATCACAATCATGACTGCAAGCATTTTTTGGTTGCACGACGAATTCTTGCTGCTATGTACGAACAGTAGGACGAAGGATCGGCCCAGAGACTGACGAGTATATGTATGTTTTCACAGAACTAGTGATATGAGATGTGTACTGTGAATGCACAACAAAGTGTGTGATTTTAACATAGGGACAAATGGGATGGGAACTAAGCAACGTTAAGTGTGTGTAATTTACAACACTCCACTTTACTCGGCGGAAAGTTGAGCTATAAGCTGAGTTGAATTTCAGGAACACAATAAAAACAACATTTTGCTAGATTCTAAGCAAGCTTCTGAGTTGTTTTAGAGTGTTGCTTCTATGCATGAATGTGAGAAAAAGGACATCATAAAACATACACAAACACATACAAAGCCGCCGACTACAATAAAACAAAAATAAAAAGAAAAACATTAAACGCTGCACATTGCCATAAATGCTCCTCAGAGTGTTTTTGCCATATATAAACGATTGTTGTTTTGCTCCGAAGTGGAAAATAAGGCACACGTCGTCGGTCGTCCTCTCATCGTCTTGTTTTGATGTAGGTGGATGTGGATATAAGGACAAGGAAGAGGCCTAGAATTCTGATGTGGATAGACATTTATACATTTAGATGTTTTGGTAAGGAAAAAAAAATTCATATAATGTACATCAATTGTTCGGGGCTATAAGAAAGTAGAAGTAGAATCCTTTCGCAGGATAGAGGTACCCAACATACAAAAAAAAAAAAAAAAACTAAACCAAACGAGGCAAATGTGCATGAATGTGTAAATAAATATCCTGTTGAATGTCGGTCTTTGAATAGGCTTAAAATGGCTAAAATTCTTTCTTTAAATTGTGTGGTCGAGAGAAGAGATGCTATATGTAGATGCTTACCTATAAAGCTGGAGGAGCGAGGCTCTTATAATCTCCTATGTCGAGATGATTCTTTATATTTTCGTTTTGTATCTGTATTAAGAATGAAGGACTATTATACGAGTATGGCCAGAAAAACCTATAAACACTCACATTCACATCACCTACAAAGAATTTTAAATATGCATAGAGATGATGATGATGATGCTACATATATGTTTCTATATAGTACTGGTGTTTTGTGTGGCCGTTTTATTTAAGTACTCGGGCGTTATCTACCCACCGCCATCCACCACCACCACCAGCATCGTCATTATATATGAGAGGTGATGGAGGTCAAAATATTTAAGTGCTTTTGGGGTAGATATATACTTTTATGGTTCCGTGAGCAACAAAACGGGTTAAAATCTTGAATTCTTGTTGAATTTTATGTGCCACACAATATTAATATTATTGTTGTTATTTTTTTTTTTTATTTTTATTTTTAGGTTAAAAAAGGAAAATATTTATCTAAAGAAATTTACTATAAAGAGTGAATATGTGTGGCTTTTAAGTTTAAGTTTTGTTTTTTTTTTCATTCGTTGGCCTTTCAATATTTATTATTAAGATATTTGAATATGGTTCGTTGAAATTCTAAAAAGAAGATGTAATTTTGTTTTTTGGGACTGAATGAATAATGTCTGGTTGTGGGTAAGGACTAGGTTTAAAATGTTTTTGAAATTTACATGAATTTAGGTAGGTATATTCGGCATAATATTAAAATACCACAGGATAACAGGGTTTTAGGGAAAAATAAATCGATACCAAAGATTTTCAATTACAATTTTAAAATAAATTCTGAAAAAGGTTTATATGGTATATTTTTGTATGGAGTCGGAGTGTAAGTAATATACTTGGACTGGAAACATCACATTTAATAAATGTTAAAGCATTAAATAACTATGCATTGACCTGTAGCCAAAGGTAAATAAAAAATAAAGGAAGAAATAAAATGCTTTCTCGATTCGGCTGTATGGATTCTTCCAACATGTGTTCTGGTTTTCATTCGAAACTACCAGGGATACGACTGTCTTTTCCAAGGTGTTGTTTAAAGGTGTTTGATAATTCTGTAGGCCATCCCACCGTCGTCGCATCTTCTACGGTTCCTTCTGCTTCTGTAGCCAATGCATTGATGTGGTTCAGCTTATCACGCCGCAAGCTACGGTGAACTTCGTTCATCTTCATGCGGTACGTAGATTCTACCTCGCTTCTCCATGCTGTAGAAATAGCTCCGAAGCGAGCTTTAAGATGTTTCCTTTCACCGATTCTTGTCCAAGTTTCTTCGGATACCCAAGTATTAATGCTTCCTTGCAATCAACCGACAGCAGTACACCAGCGAAGGAGAATAGATCGAAGCAAATCAATTTTTAGTCGCCATCTTGGGTTTAAGTTTTAAACGGTTCCTGTTAAATCCACTTCAAATATTAAGAACAATTTGCTGTTAAACAAGTTAAATCCTTCAAAAGAAAGTAGGCCCTCTCTGCTAAATATAAACTTCAATATTCTCTTGAAATGCATAAACCGATAGCTTTCACCTGTTTCCTCTTTTCATTTGTCGGATTTTTTTTTTCAAAATATAAATTGTAAAATTTTCAATTTCAGATAGAAAAGATTCACGTCGAATAGGGATGAAGGGAAAAACCGTCAAAATACAAATAAATTTTATTCCATTCAACTTCCTCCTTTTTTTTCTTATTAAACCGATGCAATCTTGATTTGGCTTTAACATTTTTATCTACCAGCAAACGAAAAAAAAATAAATATAAAATACAAAAATTGTTCTCCCAATACACCCGCATGACTTCACCCTAACAATATGAACATCTTTTATCCCGAAAATATGTACATACCAACCAAATATAGAGGAGAACAACTAGCTGTGATTAATGTCGATAATTTATAAAGGTAGGACAATGGACAAATGGCTTTCCTTCTATTGTCGTCCTTCGTTTCTTCACTTCTTGTTCGTTTTTTTTTTTTTTTTTTTTTTTTGGTTGGTGTTGTTGTATTATTGTTACTTAACAATGAAGCAGCCCTTTGTAGAAAATGACCTTTCTGATCTTAGTTTCGATCTTTAACAAATTTTTCTTGGCGTTTTTTTTTTCTTATTTCCTTCTGCCTCAGTCCTGGAATTTGATTTAAGGCTCAAACTCACCCTTTTTTTGGGTTGTTTTTTCAGTTTATTTTTTTT
Source organism: Syrphus vitripennis (assembly GCA_958431115.1). Taxonomy (NCBI): domain Eukaryota; kingdom Metazoa; phylum Arthropoda; class Insecta; order Diptera; family Syrphidae; genus Syrphus; species Syrphus vitripennis. Next base: position 122,503,396 of record OY288108.1, on the reverse strand, counting down.
TTTATTTTTGTTGGATTTATTTGTGTCATTTTATTTCTTAGCTTCTGTCAGCTTAATGCTGTTGGTAATGAATCAATGCGAAATGATACAAAAGGATACGAAGACAACATATAGAATATTGTTGTAAGGTGATGGTACCAGTATGTGGAGTACCAGGGCAAAGGATATTTATTTACGAAAAAAAAGGATAGATATCGGGCCAGCAACGGCAGGTTAATTCACAGACTATTGTCATCTAAGTTGATTCAACTGATAAATCACTATTTTCAGTTTTTTTTTCCGTTTGTTTTGTTGTTGTTGTTGAATTTTTTGAGATAGCAAATATAAAAAAAGCTTTATCAAGAACGAAGGACTTAACTAATTTGGGCGTAAATTGGAATTTAGATTAAGGGAGGATGAGGAAAATTCGATTGTGTATATATTTGTGTCTATCTACCCATTTCCTTTGGTTTAAAGAAAAAAAGAAGTATTTTTTTTTTCCAAGAAAGGAAGACCAACGCTAAAGGACAATATTGACGTGTGGGCGTAATTGATAGACAGCTAAGCTATAGCCAATTTTCAGGTCTCATTTAATAGCGGGTTGTTTTTCTTGAGTTTAATCCTTCTTAAGTGGGCGCCACACGAAAACCTAAATTCTACTCCTTCGAATATTTATATAAAATATAACAAATGGTGCAGCGACCTCGGGGGCTAATAAGGTGTTGGGTGTTTAGCTTTTATTTAGGTACCTGCCTATTCTATATATATGTATGTATATGTCTAGATTATTTAAGTAAATAGATACGGCAAAAGATTCCTATAATACAATGATTCCCTTTAACTGAACACAAATTTAAGGATTAAAGAGTTAATTAGTGATTAGAGGCTCCGAGGCTTGTTTGTGTAATAACATAAAATGTTAGGTTTTATTACCTACTTTTGTTTTTTTATTTACTACCTACGTAGCTATATTTTTAAATCTTAACGTATTCTGAAATTTATTATTTTATTTTAAGGGTAATTTTCTAAACATTAATTAAGAACTCTTACGTATTTTAAATCCTCGGGGAATAAAGTAGATATCGGTGTTAAAATATTTTTTTTTGGACAATCCTTACTTACTTACTCTTTCGATTCTGTTTCATGGAGTTTCAGATTACAGTTTTTGAGATATCAGATAATTGATAATAAAGGGTCAATTAATAAGGTTGAATGAATCTTGACAACTTAGGAAGATTTGTAAAATGGGAAAAAAAGGGAAATTATTTAAATTATTTCACAAAATATTTTAAACTTTAATGAAATAACTAATTAAATATTTTTTTTATTTTCTCTTTCCAGGTAAGCACTCATGTCTTCTATATAAGAAATTTAATAATATGATCGCCAAACCCGTAAGTTTTATATTACAGATGTGTAGCTTTTAATATCAACATAGGTATTCCGTTTATTTAGACCAGTTTATACCAGTCAAGTTAATGACTTAATAATATGTGTGTATATTTTTTTTTGTATAATAATTCACACTAAAGCTCTAAATAGCAAATCATCTTTTTTGCAGACTATTAATATGCATTAGACCAGTTTATACCAATGCATTGCTTTTTAATCATTGATGTTGTCATTGATAAAAATCTATCTGCCATGCAAATTAAATACATTTACATACCAATTATGTGGTGATTGACCATATTTTTTTTAGTATTTTTCTTTTTAACTGTCTCGATAGCGTTACTTAAATTTGAAATGTTCAAACCATTTCCTCAGAACCTTCATTCCTACATTGATGTCCATTAAATTAGACCAGATTATACCAATACATTTTAGATTTTATTTAAATTTTACCGAACCTGTTATCACCATTACACCAGTTAATATCGATTTTATCTATCATTCGATAGTGTCTTATTGAATTTAAAACATTAAAAATTTCCTCTCGCTTTCTTCATTGCTATATTTATGTCATTTGAGTTAGACCAGTTTCTACTTGTCCATTTGTTAACAAACATCAATATAACAATTTAATATGTTTATTTTTAGATATTTCAACTGAATATGTGAATTGCTATGTGCATTAGACCAGTTTTGACCGCTCTAGGTGAAGACAACATTTTTTTTTTATTTTATTCTCGTCTAGAATTTACTGGAAACCAAAAGATAAAAAAAAGTTATTATTCTATGTCTTTTAATACATACCATGAGCATTAGACCAGTTAATACCAATCTAAAAAAAAAATTAACATATTCTCAGAGGGATTCTATAAACTATTCACCTGATAGTTCCGCTGAAAACGAATTGAGGCGTATTCATAATCATTACCTAAACTCAACTCGATTTTATACCAATTGGATCAATTACCACACCTCCCTTTCACGCCCATTGTCAATAATTGCGATTACCTTATTCAATATTTGTATAAGGTATAAGCAAAGAATCTTAGCAAAAAAACTTTAAATATTCGTCATTGTTTTTATTAGACTCGAATTTATACCAATCGTTTTGGTACAGGAACTATTTTTAAAAAATGTTTTGCATCTTGAAATACTCTTGCTCGCTTCTCGTGGGCGTCATTTATGCAAAGATAAAACAAAACTCAAAGTGCTTTAGACCACTTTAGACCAATAATTAAGACAAACATTTATATATTTTTTTTTCTTGTAAGATTCATCACATATTCCCATTTCATACATCAAATGACATGCTCAAGATAATACCGGCTACATAAGCACATTTATACCATTCAAATGCTATTACGTATATATATTTAAAGAATTATTAGGTGATCACCATAAGCACCTACCTGCCTATAAAATTTCAACATATCTACCTGAAAGTGTTTAATGCAACTACATATTTAAAACTCCCTTAGGTCCTTTTCTAATAATAAACATTTTGAATTATTCTATCAGACAATATAATCCATGAACCAAAAAACAACAACACCAACAAAAAAAAAACATCAATTAAAGTACGTACAATCATCACTATAATATCTACGACCCTCCGCATTAGCATGTAACTTCATCAACTGGTGCTTAATTCAAATTTATGGAATTTTAATTAATCTAAAACAAAAACAAGTCCCATTCAAATTTTGTGTATAGATATATACCTAACATACTTTTTGCTCTAAGCTTATTCAACCAAACGTCCACACCTAATCCCTCAAAAATATCACAAATTATTCTAAAAATAAAATCAAACAACCATCGACTAAAACTCGCTCTTAGTGAGACCCCAACCCCCCCCCCCACTCCTTACCATTTTGTTGTCCAAAATGTTTACAGCAGCAAAACAAATTGAATTCTATAATACCAAGGAATTAATGTGCTATTGTTTTAAATTATTCGAAAGTACAATTCGAGGCGTGTGAAAAATAAAATCGAATTCAACAGAAACAACAACAACAACTAATAAATCCCTATTCAGCAATTATAAGCAAATAAATATACATAGGTATGTATAGAAGAGTAGGTGTGCCCTTTGTAGGTGTAAAAACGGACATCTTTCGCTCCTTGAATTAAAATGTGATAAATTCCATGTAAAAACAACAACACGTTGCGTTGGTATAGGCCCAGGACAGCTCATCTCATTTAAATTCAATTTCAATTTATATACACGCGTAGGTACTTGAAACAGGATATGACTAGAAACACAAACGCACAACAACAACAACAGACCAGCAGAAAAAAAAATTTGAGAAAATTTACACAATAAGACGATTATCCAAACATCCGCTAAGGATGTGAGGTGAATTTTAAAGGTATGACTTGAAAATCGAATAAATTCCTTGTTTTCGTGTTTATTATTGCTCATTGAAGTGATTTCGATTCTCTAGAATCACAAGCATAAGAAGCTAAAAACACACAAATTAGAGACTCTCTCTCTCTCTTTCTTGTTGTCTCAAAGTCCTTGTGCCAAGACCTGAATGTTTATGGCAAAATCGCCTATTGTCGTCGCATCATCGTCATCAATATTTTATATTCATTCCGGAGCGGCGGAGGTTTGTTTTTGAATGTTTTTCCAAATTGAGTTGCGCCTTGCCCATGCCCAGCCCAACCCAGCCCATCATGACCCATACATACCTCCAAACTAACAATAATGCCAAGGATCGGGGGATGTCCTTGTAAAATGAATGTAAATTTTTGAAATTCCTCTTAAGTGCGTGCTCAATTAAACAAGAGGTGAAAGCACAAGCAATATAGCATTAGTTCAGTAGCAGTAAAGCAGAATTGTAGATAGTAATAGCAGACGCACATTTTCAACAAGGATTACGATATTAATCTGTATACCACCAGCTCCTCCTCTCCGCCGCCGCCGCCGCAGCGCCAGTTCCCAACTAAGGGAACATTATAATAGGATTGGAAGCAAAAGGAAATTGAAAGCTGTTTCCAAAAATACAGTTTCAAAGGGAAGATTATTAAGTCCGGACTCTGCATGAGTTCTATTAAATGCTGCTGACTTTGCTGTACCATCAGAATATCGGTAGGTAGGTTGTACAAGTATGAAGATGCGAGAACGAACAGAAGTAACACAAAAAAAAAAATCAACAACAAAGTCCTTAAAGTGTCGTTTAGCAATTCAGATTGGAAAATTCAAATCACATCAGGCTTATACTACTTAGAAGTGAACGACGAGGACGACAACGACAACGCACAATGCCGATGCCGACTACCTTGTTGTTGTCGTTTTTCTCACCTCTCTTTCTATCTGTCTTCTGTTTCTGTTATGTGCCTTCAATTGCCTAACGCTGTTTTTTAGTATTCCAAACGCAATCCAATGAAATTACTCGCAACGAACTTGAATGTCAGCATTTTCTATATTTATATAAGTTTACCAAGTAGAGTTAGAGCCCCATCAATTTTATTCGCATAAAAAAAGGACAAAAAAAAAAAAACAAAACTGAATAATATTATTTCCCGCTTCTCTCTAAAGGCTCATAATACGAATGCTGATCAGTATCATTGCGTATAAGACACATTAGCATTTGCACTTCCTTTTTTTTTTTGCTTTTACGGGGAGGTTTTATTTTGAAGTAGAGGGAGCTGTTATTGTGTTATTTAGGATATTTAAAAAGACACTGGTATTGGTTTAATGAAAGTAGAGACAAATTAGATTTGATATTGATAGGATTTCAGGGGCACTCAGATTTATACAATAAATTGAACATCTACCACAGAAATAACTGATTTTGTTTTCATATAGTTCAGAAGAAATATGAAAAGACAATAAACTAAGTGTTTTAGACCAGTTTATACCAATCAAAAATATTTAAATTGTGTCATTGCTCAACAAGAACCGAAGACATTACTGTATTTAATGATTGTTACCGGGCAAGAATGAAGTTTATATCAATCAGTTTTTCCTTTCATTTTGACTTTTTTAGCGTAAAACAAATTATATTTTCCTCTCGTAGACTTATGAAAATTCATCAAATATCGTTCTGGGTGTGATTGCATCCTTCCTCATGGCTATCAGGCAAAAATATTATCCACAAAATATGTCTGAAAAATAGTGTTACATCCGAAGGTCACTGAACAAAAAACCGACCTCTAGCCCACTTATATTTTGTATCTGAAATTTACAAGATTTTCCAAATTGGTATGTGAAACAGCATGAACAATTTTTATACCAATTGTTTTATAACTTCTTTGTCGATTTATTCCAATTTGTTTGTCATAAAACATGATTATGATAATTGCTTTAAGAGAAAATAGCAGTGTACCTCGTATAAAAGCGAATTATAAAATACGGATCTAAATTTTACATTTTATACCAGTCAGGCACACAAGGAGTTTTTATTTAAATTTAAGCATATTTTGTAGAAAAACAAATCAGATTTTGAATTTTATAAATTTTAGTTTGAGAAATATTCGTTTTCAAGTCCAACTAAACTGGAGTTTACACCAATTAGACCATTGTACAAAAACTCCTTTAATCTGTGATTTTAAGAAAATTATTTTTGATTAAATTTAGAAAGTTATTTGGACATGAAACGGAGCCTTGTCTATATTGATACAATTGGTATAAAATGCGCTCAACAAACGGCAATGAATATTCCCAGTTTTTTTTTGTGATTTTGGGTTATGATTAGTTTAAAAATTTTCGAATTAGAAAATGCTCAATACCAGTTTATACCAATCGGTAGATATTTTAGATCCTTATTTTTAGTTTAGATCAGTTATTTTTAAAAATTAATTTGAAAAGTCTAAGGCCCAGTTTACAGTGATGTCTTTAATGATCCACTGTAAACTCCGCGAACCTTTTATTAAAAAATGGGAATGAATGCGAAAATGTCTAAAAACTCGCAGGGTAGAAAACAAACTAAAAAAAAACATTCAGTTAATCCAGGGTTAACCCGATATATTTTTAATTCGGTTTTAACACACTGAAAACCTGACCTTATGTTATTAAAAAATTTTATATTTTTTTTTTAATTAACGGATTTTCTTTCTGTAGAGGTTTAAAACACCATTATCTCAACGAGCAATATGTATGATGTCCTTGCCTCATTGAATTCCAGTTTATTGTTTCCCTTATCCTATGAAATGTACTTTCTCTGCAACATACATCACCCAAGTTGTCAATGTAATAGCCGATTAAGCACATTATTGAAAATCTGATAAGACTCATCACTCGCCATAACCATTTTTTCGTTTCTCTTATTTTTTGTTGCCATTCGTCCTTGTCGATAACAAAGTCCATTGCGTGGCATGTGTGCTTGGAATTTCATTCAACTTCATTAATATGGCATGTAGGTATATGAATCCATTTTTTTTTGTTGTCCTTCCTTTTATTTCATTGAACTGTGTAAGTGTATGGCTGGGTATCGGTATATGTGTGGTTATGACTGATATGAGTAAAAATGAATCATAACAAAAAAAAAAAAGCTTCAATAAAAGTCCTTGATGAATTTTAATAACCATGTGCTGTGTATGTACTGTTTAGACACAAAAAAAAGCGAGTATACTACGCATAACTAATTAATCGATAAGTTCGTTTTCGTTTGCTAACCAATATGAGCTTAAGGTGCTCCTACTTGCGGTATCCACATTAAATACCCATTCGTCCTCAGTTGCTATAAAGGAAGCCGCATTTAAACGGCGGCGACGTACTCATATGTGGCATTCGAACTCTATTGATGAATGCGAAATGAACGTGCGGCTAGACTACCTACGCACATATTATAATTAGACACTCTTGACAGGTGTTTCATATATGTATGTAGGTACACCTATATGATTCATGAACTTATCTGTCAAAGGATATCCTTGACAAAATGTTCCTTTTTTTTTTAATTTAATTTATTATACGACCAAAAAAGCTACCTTGATGGAGGTAGGTACCTATAATGGAAATGTAAGTTAAATTGTTGTTGTTGATGTTGCGCAGCAAAAGAAGACAGGTAAATGAATCTTTATATGTATGTATATATTATAATTCCACCATACCACAGGATGTACATAATATATATTCCATAAAAATTATTCGCATGTTTGAACACAATATATTAGCTTTATTCTATGCATATTCACACTTTATACACACGCGGATGGATGTAGGTCACGTGTGGGGTTGTTGTGTTGTCAACTTAGCGCCGGATTTCCACTTGACTTCCGAATTAGAAGTTGTAAGTGCAAAGCTATTTTTGTGGATTTTATAGCTTATTAGAGGTAAGTAAGTTCTTATAGAGAGTAGGGTATAGGGTTGGATTTTGATGGGTATTATAAATAGTGATTCAATGGAATATTAAAGCAAAATGGAATGAGGAATTCGTGTTTTTTGGGGGGTTGATCGCTATATCTTGGGAATTTTTGTTTTTGTTGTGGTAAATCCTATAAGTGAATTTTTTTTAGTTTGATATTTAAGCTCTATTTGAAGGCTTTAATTTTAGCATTTTAAAAAAATGTGTTGGAATTTCCTTACTAAAGAGCCGAGAGAAATTATTAAATAACTTACAAAATTTTCATTATATTTACCAGTAAAGCTTGCGAACTACAAACTACTACACATAACCTTTAATATTTAATTGAAAAAAAATTTGCTTTTTCTCCCAATTTTTATGTTTCTTAAATCCTTCCTTCTTCTTCTCTCAAACCGACGATTGTGATTGTCATGATCCAGAAACTCTCGATTGGGACCACAACTCTCGTACTCAATTGGTCAAGCCTGATTGAGTTCAGAAATCGTTGACAGTAACCTGCTGGTTTTGGATTGTTCCATGGCAGGTCAACTTAATGCAGGTTTCCTTTTGATCTAGGAGCTTTTGCGCCTTTCATTCGAAATAGTGTTGGAACGTCAGGTTCTTTACCTCTTGGTCTGGTTTCTCACGGCATCTTTATGCATCTTCAGTGCCAGCTAAGTTGATCATGCGGTATTATGTCAGAAATGGTATTTTTAAAGTGAGGCCGTTCTCACTCCTGCCGTTATGCTAAATATGTTTATTTCAGCTTCCGGCAATTTTCCACTTGCCACTTGTGAGTTTCCCCTGGGGTCTCAATCTCCCCTTTTCACACGCCTTACCGTGTACGATTAAGAAATTTCCAACTCTTTCCCAATTGTATTAATTCTTCTTCGAATGTTCTTCGCCTAATAAATCTAGGCCTGCTGTTGATCTTTTGAACTCTTACTAAACGATTTCATCTTCTTTCTTCACATTTGTTGTCAATTGATAGAGATCCATGATCATGAGTAAGCATATGTTGCAGTTCAGATCAATTCTTTGTTGACACCGTTAACGCTTTTTCGAAGTCGATGGATAGCAGGCAAGATTTTAATGTAGGCCATAAAGAACGTTCTTTCCACAGCCAGCCCTGCTTGCTTGGCGTGGAGTGTGCCTTCGAAGTGTTCTTTACTCGTTCCAGGATGATTCGTATCCTGGCTATTGTATAAGAATAATCACGCATATCTCTCTCCAATAGGTTGGTTCTCATTTGAAGCATTGATTTTATAAACAATAAATTAATTAAAGTTTTAAATCACCATCTGTGACCCGAGTTAAGCTCAATTTTTATTTGTTCAGAATATTCTTAGAATTTTGAATGCAATTAGCAGATTGAAAATTGACACGAACAAGCATACGAAAAAATTGTTTGCACTTGAATCGAAAGAAGCAAATTTGTCAATAGATAGAAGAGGCGTGTTTTATCGGTCGAAGTGCACTCAATTTAGAAAAAATGATTCATCCATGAATACCTATTATTCCAGTTTATTTATTTGGACTATTGTTGCTCTTCAAAATGAAGATCTTGTTGAAGACGCATTTATGATTTTTTCACGGCACTCTGAACGAATATTAAAAACAATTTAGCGTTCGTTTCGAAATCAAATACCAAAACCAAAATCAAAAATCAAAATATATTTTTCCCAGAATTTCTCTGAATATTAATTCGACACATGAATTAAATTCCATTTCTCATTCTGGAGTCAGTAAAAGACTTATGGAAATATGCTATTGCTATTGCTTCATAGAATAAAACAATTCAAAAATTATCACCGCACTTGCCCCTTAATCTCACTTTTTAATATTATTTTTCATCAGCTTCAGCATCCTCCACCTTTAAATAAATAAATCACAAAATCTTTGGAATTCAGTTTTGAATTCAATAAATTCATTGAACCGATTAAATTTATGGAATTATGCTTTTTTATCTCTTGGTATTTACCAAGACAAATATTTCATCTTTTTATATTTTTGAATCTTGTAAATAAATCCTTTGTATTCCAAACACCTTCGTATTATCAAACAACAAAAAATTAAATGGAAAATTCTTAAAATTTCTACTCACTCTCACTCTTGTTTGACTCAAATCTGCTTATATCAGATGAGTACCTACTCATGCCCAAAAACAAAAAAAAAACAAAAAGTAAAACAGAAGAAGAAAAAAATATTGAAATAATTCCATAGATTCCTAAACCATAATACCCAAATATCGTTACGTCGCTCGGTCGTCGCCATCGTCGTCCTGTACCTACTGCCACTACTAGGATGACAGAATATTCTGGAAGGAATTTACTTCTGTTCCGTATATCCCAAAACAGATAAAACGGAAAATCCCCTTTAACACCTCGAAATGAGGGATTTTGTATGAATTGTGAAAGCTGGAAATTACCATAACCCAAAGATTTGGAAAATCATCTTTTTTTTTACATATATATATACCTATACTTGTATACACGTTGTACCTTCATCCTCTTGTCTTATCGTTCTTAACCCAAACCCCTGCCACATCTCCTATTTAAGCTTAGCTCATACATATAAAACATTTCGTGTCGAAAGTTTATGTACTAAAACATCTTTAATTGTTTACAAGACACTAGCAACACTAAACTATCCAAACAACAACCAACATTATACAGAGACCCTCCGCAACTTGCTTGCTTCATAAGTCTCTCTTACATCGACTTTGGAACGGAAAGGCGTTCGTGCATAACCTAACTATATTATTCTGCCGAATTTCACATCCTTTGGTTTTTGGTTGTTGATGCCTTAAAACATAGTTTGGGGTACACCGGGCGATGCATTTTGTACTACTATCTTCCTCTGTCGCTCTATCGCTGTTTCTCCCTCTCTGTTAGTCTTTGTACTTTCTGGTGGCGGTACACAAACTAATATATCAAATCACCTTATGTTCTTGACGTGAAATACTCCTTAGAACAGTGATGGTCTTCCTTTAACGTTTTATTTTCAGTACGAATATTCTTGGAAGAGTTGCGATAGGACGAGAAACAATAAAGAGTAGAGGGGAAGGAGTGAGATAAAGGAATCTGCATAGAACAATATAAACTATATCTTGTGAAAACGGAACTCCGCTCTCTAAAGACTTTGGTAGTAGTATATTATAATAGCAGTATGCACTTGAGAATCGCAGGTAAAATCATAGCTACCTCATCACTTCCTGTTTCTATATAAAGGAGGTATATAATCTAATTTTATATGGTAAAGTCTTCTTGATCTACCTTTTGTATTTGTTGTTTTTTTTTCAAGACCCAAGGAAGGGGAGGGCAAGGAGGAAGAAGGAAAACAAAACTTTTAGCTCGTGGACAGAGTTTTGCAACTATTTAACAGCTGGAATGAAGGGAAGGAAGTTAGCAATGTTGTTGTGTATTTCAAAATATTTTGCTATGCAAAATTTTTGTTCCAGTGTTACACCTTTTCATAATGAGATTTTACAGAGATTCAAGACAATTTGGAAAGACAAAATGTTTGGTATGTGTCTTTTGGTTCTTAATCTTACACGAAGATAAATAAAAGTCATTATTTTAGATTTGAAACAAATTTTTGGTTAGTATTTTGATACTGGTATGCTGTTTTTTTGAATATCCTAAGCTAAGGCTGGAATATCCCATGATAGGGATATTAAAGATTCGAAATTAACTTTTCTTTAATATTGAGCTTTTTGTGCCTACTAGTTTTTTTGAATATCCCAAAGAGAGGTTTTAATATCCCATAATGGGAATAGAAATCTTTACTTTGAAAGTGATGTTCTTGAATTTGATGCTGGTATACTCGTTGATCGAATATCCCAGACTGAAGCTCTAATATCCCATAGTAGGGATATTCAATAATTGACTTTTTGTGCCTAAAGCTAATTGAACTTTTGTGATATAAAAACGACCTTCCAGATATGAGGTTTGCTATATCACTTAAGATTTTCAACAAAGACGTTCTAATATCCCATGATGAGTAGGTGTGTTAAATAATTGACAATGTCTTACCAAATAAAATACTTAAGTTTGGTTCAATAATTATTTTCATCAAATATTTTGTTTTTAGACTGTTTGAACTTGTTATTAAAGTAAACTCTTTATGTTTTTTTTTAATATCCCACAGCGGGGATATTGAAGATTTTTTTTTTTGAATATCTCACGTTGAGCTCGTTAAGATTTGGCTATGATTGAGCACATCAGTGCATTGATGTTAAAATACTTCTATGAGTAATTATTTCTTTTTTGGATGATATACTCATTTTTTGAATATCCCACAGTTAAAGGAGCTTACTTCCTTAAAGTCGGCTGTGACTTAGAAATTACGGAAACTTAGTGAAAAACCATTTTTTGAACTTTCAAAGAAAAGCACTTCCTTTTTTCAATATCCTTATCCTCTAATGGTCAACCCCCCAAAAACCTCTAGCAATAACTGAAACACATTGAACTATTGTGACCAATTACCCATATTTTTTGAATATCCCACAAATTATAAGCTTAAATAAATTAACACTTAGTATTTAAAACTTAGCAATAACTGAAGCTGAAAGTGGCTAATTTTCACTTAGTTTCAACTACCTAATATAATATTCTTATTCATTCTTCTTTGAATATCCCACAAACAAGTTTTTTAACAACCCTTGATCGTGGCCCTGAATAAAATCTTTAAGAAACCCATAAAAGTTAGCTTTGAGAATATCAATTTCTGAAACTTACAGAATTTTTACTAGGCAACCTTTTTTTGTCGAATATCCCACATATGGGGTTCTAAGATACTTGAGCATCATATTTCGGTAAATAATTCTTGTTTTGGTTAGAAATTATGTTAATCCCTTATTTTCAATATTTCCAACCGTGTAAAGCTCTTTAAAGTTTAATCTCCATCAAATTGCATTCCCACACATCTTATGGATTAAGTCTAGAAAATGTGTCTAGTTTAAAATAGAGTGTATGTATTGTATATATCTTTGTGTCATCGTCATCTCTCTCTCTCTAACATTAGATCAGTCAGTTGATGATACACAGCAAATGTTTAAATGCAAGGGGCAATGCTATTCTTAATAGATTTGAACAATGCCATTAAATGTTGTTATGCCTTCTAGGAACTACATATAAGCAAATATTTTATGTAGAATATCTGGCACGAGTATATAATATTATAATATAAAATGTTTATATTAAGCACACCTGGGGCTAGAAAACCCAAAACAGTGTGGTTTCTCAATGGAAAAAGGATAGACTTCAAGAATATATACTCATAGGTAGATATTATGCAATTTCTATAGAAATTGACATTATAACCCAAAGGTGCAGAGAACAACATGTGCTGGTGCTGATGCTGATGCTGATGCTGATGCTGGCCTTCCCCAAAAAAGGAAACTTATGATGCTAACCGATTTGCCTTAATTAAAACACGTATCTGAACAAAGTACAAATATTTGTTAGTAAATGGTTTGTGTTGTCTTTTGTCTTTCTGATGACATTATAAACTTTACTATATAGGTTTTCTCTCTCATTCCCAAAGTGAGACATTTTATAGATGGAAATGACAAAAGATTTGACTACCTTTTCATGATTGGAATGATTTTTGGAGTTTGTAAGTGGAGTGAGTGAATATGGGTTGATTTAATCAAATTTTGTAACTAAATTATATATAGGGTTATTTTTTATAAATAAATAATATACTCATATGTATGTATTTTTAGAGTAGATAGGAAAGTATATTATTTCAAAAGCCTTATAGTATCATGACTCTTTATTATAATAACCCTTTAGACCTCAGATATATACAAATAAAAAATTGGCTCAACAAGTTTTTCAATTGATCGGTCGGTTGATAAAATATATTTTAGAATCAAAACATGACAACTTCACATGTATATCATAATTAAGTACCTACAGTGTAACTATACCTGCTTTTGAATTTTCGGAAAACTGATTCCTTTTGTTTAATGAATTCAGCAAAATTGCTATGTTAAGAGAACTCTATAATATTATCTCTTAAGAAGTGTAACAAAGGAAATAAACAATATATATTTTAATTGGTACTCTATAAGGCAAATCTTTGTGGTTAGATACTAAGCACTTGACTTTTCTGTATCAAATTATATTAAATATAGGGTCAAAATGTCATTTAAATAAAAGAGAATACCTTTTCTATTTCAAATTAATTTAAAATTTATTGATTTATGATACATATTTTGATATTAAATTTAATGATAATTTAAAAACGGAGGTACTTATGTAGGATTATTTATTTTAAATGAAATGTGAGTCACACAAACTTACTGTTGTTATTATGTTGCTTTATTTTCTGAAACAAAAATGAAATTTAAAAACAACGGCAACACCTACAATACTTTCCTCTTCCCTTTCTACTCTTACGTTACCCCACCGTATACTGTTCCTAGACATGTACATTGTACACAGCACAGTTGTGATGATGCTGATGTGCCCAATGCCCGAGTTTTGCGACTTCTCACATAGATAAAATCGTTCCAGGAACGTTGAAAAGTGGAACAAACCCTTGCATTTTTTCATCATTTTTCTTTATCACCCGATATTCTCCGTGTAAGAAGTTATAAGCACTGTCGCTCGCATGAAGCTTATATTTTGAGATACAGTTGAAACAACAAATATGACTTTTCAGGTGCTGTACCTTTAAAAAAGGACGGGTGCAGCACTAGAGCGAAGTAGTTGTAGGTCTCTAAGCTTCTAGAGTTGTTTCTCCATATTTTGGACTGCATTCTAAACATAGACTCGATTTTCCCGATTTGGTTGTTAATATCATGTTGGATTTTTATGATTTTAAAATTCTCTACTGTAGATATGCAGAAACATGCACTTAGACAAATGTGAAAGTTCCAAAGCTGATACTTGCTGTTCATGCCGTATTGATCTTTAGCTTATCCATTTTAAGTCCTCCTCTTCGCTCTCTTTTGTCGTTTGATGGATTTCCATGTCCAAGTGTTTTAGGTGTAATTGCAGATTCCGATGAATTCCTCCATTTTTAGTTTACAAAGCTGTGTGCAGTACATTATTAATCACCAACAGGACCAGTAAGGGTGACAGTATACAGCCTTGCCTCACCCCACTTTATATTTAAAGCTCCTTTGACAATCTTTTTTGTCCATGTTCTCTATGTACAACTACCGTGTAATCTTCCTTTTAGCTTAGGAGGCTTATTTCGATAACATAGATTCAGTTCCGTGCTTATCAAAAGAGAGAAGGATTAAATATGCTTTCCTGGTGTATACCATCTTTGATTGGTGACTTTTGAATAGCTTCTTACATTTGTTTTGACTTGCTCCTTAAGGTAAAGGTTCGTCGTTAGTCGGTAACGATTAGTGATCGCTATAACTTGTCTTAGGATCAAGGTTGTTGCAAACCAATAGTTTCCAAAACGTACACGGATGCAAGCTGAACTTCTCTTCATTGATGATATTCTCCGGATAAACTCAGGTGAGCAATTCAACCCTACACAGAAAAGGTCTTTCAATAGGGTACCATTGCTGTTTCGTTGTAGACTAAAAGTATGATAAGAAAAGCTACAGCAAGAAGAATGGTTCCCCATTTTGGAAGAACCTAGGTTCATCGTTATGATCTTCCAGTTAGCCGGATCCATTACTAAAAATCTCACGGTTTCAAGGCAATAGGGTTGAAGTCTTTTTAATCAAAAAATGGTCTGATAAGTGGCTGTACGTTTACATGTAGATACTATTGACGACCAATCGCATCGACAGATTTAGAATTTTCTAAATTTTGTTCTTTTTTGATGAAGCACTCATTAGAACTTATTCCCCACTCCTTAAGATTTGGTTATAATAAATTCTACACCAATCATTCCAATTCTAGTATGTGCTTAATTGAAAATATGTACTCCTGTTCCAGAGGTGCTTAAACACATTAAAATAAATTATTCCTATATCTCAGCCCACTCCATCTCTATTACATTCTGACTGACTTTAACAGGACGACCGACGACGGGATGAAAAGACAAAAAAAAAAATAATTGCAAACGTTAAGTATTAACTTTTGTATGCCTTTCCGCATTGAGAAACAAAATGAAAAATAAAATGAAAACAAAAAAAAAGGAAGGAAGGAAATTTCTTCATAATTCATCCCGAAAACCAACAAGCCCACTCGACATACATCGCTATATAGATTGCATAACATAGAAACACATTATATTATGTAGAGAGATATCCTTCAGGATGTTACTAGCTATCCTCTCCTGCCTTGATGCTTCAACAAACTACTGTTTCTCTCTAAATTACTGCCAAGAAATAAAAGAAGCACAACATAAGCAAAAGCCAGTGAAAGGCCGATTCCGGTCAACATGCCATTTGCTTTTCTGGTCCGAATCTTATGTAAGAAAAGAAGACTGATGATGGTTGAGTGGAGAGAGAAAGAGAGATAGAGAGAGAATTGAATTGAGTTGTTGTGGGATCAAGGGAATACAGTGGAGTAGAAAAGGCAGAAATTGGAACAAGCCGAACCGGACCGGACCGTTGTCGGTCGTCGTCGTCATCGCTGCTCGACCGTGTGCCGGACAGAGGCTTAAGTGTAGTGGAACGTAGTTCCTTGTTCAAGTACCCGTAAAGGGATCTTCTCTAGCTTATAATGCATACAAGAGTAAATATAGGTAGAGCTCTTCATCTTCGAGTGGTTACCACATTCACTCTGGCAGAAGCTCTACTCTTTATACTGTTGTTTACCCTCTTATGATAAATATATTTACCTACTATACACATTACATACTGTATTATGTTGTAGATATGTCTAGTATATCCATAGAGATATGAAAAGATACTTTGTATTCGATTCAGATTTGCATGTTTTCACAGATTTTACTCTGAATTCTGGGGACGGCACCATCAAGGTGGAGCCAGAAAGCATTGCTGTATAATAATGTCCGGTATGGGTATAAATGATTCATAAGTCATATTATGATTGTAGGTATCTTCTTATATTTGTGCATACGCACTTTTTATATACGTATAGCCCTAGGGATTTATCTACCTTGACTGTATGATATAAGAAGTCCAAAGTTATGTTGAGGGTTTCCTTTTTTTTTGTAATTTTCTATTTTTTTTGTTAACAGATGAGGTGCCAACAGAAAGGAATTTTTACGGGGACTTGAAGAATCTTATTTTTCTTCTTCATTAATATTAAAGATTTTTTTCTTTTTAATTTAAAAAAAAATCAATTTCTGACATTTAACGGTAATTGTCATGATTTCCCCCTCTACTGCTGCGCTTCACCAGAACCTCAATATCTTACAAGAGAAATTTAATCCTTAGTGTCGAAGCTGGACACTGAAAAAATCAATTCTTTGTGTTTCTTCATTTCCCAACAGAAATATCAATTTAACTTCGGTGAAGTGCTTTTGTCAGTGAAATTCTTGTTTTTAGAGGAAAATTGAATGAAACTAGACTAGAATAATGTAAAAAAAAGTGAACGAAATAAAAGAAAAACTTGACGAAAAAACATGAAAGTTTTTTGTATTCCTTTGTATCGTATGACCACTTTACTGACTTTTTCTCCTTAATGAGTTTTATCTTTAGGACCAGTTTGTCCATGCTGGGTTAAGTTTCTGATATAATTTTCAGAAGTTATTTTTAAATTGCGATGCCTATTCTCTGATTTCTTTTTAAATTTACATATTCTTACCTTTTTCGAATCAATTGGTAATGGAAGGAAAAAGTTTAGAGTTTTAAATAGTTGTCAATATTTCTCATAAATATCCATATCATGTCCTTAACTCGAGTTCAAAGACATAGAAATCTAGGATAACTGCCATCATTATTCTTCAGTAAGTTATAATCTTTGTATTCACTCAGCTATTGAAATAGAACAAAAGAGAGCTGCGAACAAAATAGTCTCCACAAAATATACCTCTTATTTTCGTTCAGTTTTCTATCACTTATGATTACTTAAATACATGTACCTCTAATTATAGCTGACAAGTTTTGTAATTCAAAATTTAAGATCATAAAGAAGAAAACGATTATTTCTTTCACTTGTCTATTATTTAAGAAATTAGATAGGTAATTTTCTTTCGTTAAGTTACATTAAGACCATTGGGTATAATTCACCCTTGCCAATCTGTTTCCACTATTTTTTTGTTTCTCTATTTTTATAGAATCTAACTGGTATCTATAATAAAAGAGTGAACAAATGAATTCAAATATTATTTCAACCTGCATTTTCCTGTTTTAAAAGGTATAATATTTCGTTCAGAAACTAAAATATTTCTTTATCTAGTATCTAACATAACGAAATATACTTTTGAGCCTTTCTAATATTTAACTGGTTGAATGTCATATTAGTTTAAGCCCTAAAAGCTTTCAATTCATTAAAATATTGAAGAATCTCATTTTTGTTTCCAATACAAATAATATTTCATCTATAACTTGACACTTCAGAAGATTCGTTCAGTTCATAACGCAGCAAGTATTCACTTTAATGTTTTGTAACCTATATGAGTACTCTTACTTTTTCCTATTTCCTCATAGTAAATTCCAATAACATTGTTATTTTGTGTCATTCGTGCTATCAAGGTTTTTTGCATCCTCCCTTCGAATATATCGCTTGTACTTTTTCTATCTATGATTTTATTTGCTCTCACTTTTTGCGAATGATGATCCTGGTAAAATATACTCCATATCCAAACTCGTTTAAATCATATACATAGCCATAGATACAGAGTAAAATTCAAATATTCACATTTATTGTCATCATTATCATTGACGAACGTGATATTTGAAAAATATAATATAAAAGAAATTCAATTCGACATGTACCTATAACGTATAATGTACATACCTTTATCTTCAATGTTAAAGTATTTCATATGTGTGCTTTATTTTATAACGTATGTATAAGGGAAGGACTCTCAATTCAAGGCTCCTCCAACCAACTTCGTCATATACGACGACCGTCGAAATGTTAACAAATTTCACTTCAAATGGTGCTTAAGATAAACGTTTTTTTTCTTTCTTCCTCTCTTTTTTTTACACTTCCTTTCTTTGTATTTTGGATCGTAGAAATGAATTTCTATTTCAAAGTGAACATTTTTGAAAGTTCTCTCCATTTCGTGTTGGAATTTTTAGTGGAAAATTGAAATCAATGTTCATAGCTCATTGTCACGGACAAATTTAAAAAAAGTAATATGTGCACGTAGTAGTACATTTTTGCAAGAAGTGGCGTATTAGAGAAGCATACAGAATAATAATTTTCGGTAAAGTAAATTATTTTATATTAGTGAAACATTATTTAGGTGTCGAAAATTTGTCTTCTTCATTCACCGACATCAATGTCAAGATTTATAGTTCAGTTTTAAGAAACTTAGGTGTATCAGCTTGTTTCAGAGGCCTAAGAACAGTTTGGCTCGGATTGAGTGTTGATCCGTTTATGGCCACTGGACTGAATTGTGTTTTTTGCACTCAA
This sequence comes from Syrphus vitripennis, assembly GCA_958431115.1. Lineage (NCBI taxonomy): Eukaryota > Metazoa > Arthropoda > Insecta > Diptera > Syrphidae > Syrphus > Syrphus vitripennis. Next base: position 122,484,258 of record OY288108.1, on the reverse strand, counting down.
CCCTCTCACTTCATTGTGGCAGCCATCAACCAATTCTGACTATGTGTCAATTTCAAGAAGGTTTGATGTATTCTGATTTTTTCTTGCGACATAATTACTCAGGACACAGTTTGGCACGGTGCAAGTTTTGATCCATTTTTGGTCATTTTATCTAGCCTTTTATTTCCATAAATACTACGCGGTGCCGGGACCCGTCTAAAGTTTACTGTGCTTTCTACGTTCAATACTTTCAGTGTAGTTGCCGCAGCGATCAACCAGTTTTGATTCTGTGCGATTTCAAGGAAGTGGCTTTACTTGTCGCTTGACTGATATTAATGTTCTCGTCAGTTAATTTACACTTGGGAAATGTTGTGCCAATTTGGACTTAATTGGTCGTTAAAATTTTACCGGTATTTCAGAATTTCTTGTTCCACCAATATTTTCTACGTTTTTTGCTTCCGCGCTAACAAAGCAAAACAAATTCCAATTTTAATCACTAAATAACGGTAAATTATCTTACTTAAATGTTCTTTTCTATTATTAAAATAATGAAATCATCGTTATTTCTATTCTGCTTCAACAACAATTCTTCTACAGTTCCCAGAAAATCTAGAAAAACCGAAATCTCTCTTAAATTGTATCAGAAGGCACCCTCTAGCAAGGCATTTTATCTCTGAACTGTTTTTATTTTTGTTTTATTTTTTTTTCACTGACAAAGTTAATGAATTCAAAAACCTTCAAAAAAGAAACTATTTTAGAAACAAGGATGACAAATATGTACGAACACAAGTTAACCTACTGCACCAAGTCACTCAATCTACTCTATGTACTTGTACATATATGCAAAATTCTTCCTCCACATTCTATACACTCCGTCGAAGAAAATAATTATCCTTATTTCTAAGTCTAAGCGCATCACAAAAAAAAAAAAAAAAAAAAACAACTTACGTTTTCCGTTTGAAATAAAACGTTAACGGAAGAAAGAACCACATGTGTATTAGGTTGGAATTAAGATGCAAATTCACGAATGCACATCCCTACTATACCTACATACGTACCTACTTCCTTTCTCCATCCTTCCGTCCTTTAATTAAACGACATTCTCAATAACAGTTGATGAAAATAAGAACTACAACACCGGAAATATCTTCCTCTCTCATCTTGCGATTTTTTAATTTTGGTTTTTGAGGAGAGAAAAACATCTTTTCAAAAACATGATATAAAATGAATCCTGCCTGAAGTGAACACATAGTCAAGAAGTTGGTAACGCGACAACTTAAATTCAACGACGGTATGTCGCACATACCACCACTGCCACACATAAGAGTCTTGTCAAGAAATTACTTAAAACTAGCGGTATTCGTTGAAAAACATCGACTTTCAAGGAGTACCTGTTCGTATGCAATATTCTTTTAAGTTTTTTTAAGAAAGAAGAATCAAATTTTCGCTTAGGAAGGAGTTTTAGTTAAAGTTCTATTTTTTTTACCTTTTCATTATATTTCAAGGATATCCCTTAAGTTTCGAAAATGAAGTTTTGGCAGTTTTTTTTTTCAACGATATCTTTGTTTGTTATTAAACTTCTTAAAATAATTTAAATTTCACGGAAAATGATTTCCTTCTCCTTCAATTATTTCAACAGACAAATTGACTTGTTTGACATTCATGTGCTTTAGTACATACCTATTTTAAATGAAGACGTTTATATAATATTATATTGTACACATGTATACATATATGGAAAATTTATTCGATCTCGAAATTCGATTTGGTTTGCATAAATCATTTGTCATTAACGTCATTATTATTCGATTTAGGGTTTCGGGCTCCATCGGCTACAAAAACATACGTTTCTGCATAATCATAAGACTGATTGTTGATTTATGTACGTTTGAATTAGCATTGATGAAAGTGCTTTACGTAGATGTAATTTGGTTTATAAGCCGCGAGGGTTTTCTACATAAGAACATATATACAAATAAGTTTGGGTTATGCGAGTTTGGAGTAGGTATATCGAGTTTTTCTTATTTGTTTTTTTTTTCGTATGTTTGTTTGATTTTTTTTAAATATTCAAAAGAAAAAAAAAACTTTTGTCAAGTCATTTGAATTTGAAAAAGCTAATGGATTTAGAGACGGTTTGACGATTATTGAATTTTTGTTCTTTTTATTTTTTTTTTCTGAAAAGTTAATGAGATTTTTGGTGAGGGATTTAAACTTCGATTTGATTTATCATTTTAAAAGGTTAGAGTATATGCTTTAAGAAGAAGAATTAATTTAATTTGTGCGTGAGGTGAGGATAAATTAAGGTACACAGGGTGATTTGATGAAGTTGTGACACATGGTTAGGGAGTGGAGGTTGGACCATAATCATCATCATCGGCTCAACAACCGGGGTCCGGTCCTGGCCTCCTTCAACAAGTCTCTCCACCTATCCCGGTCTTGAGCCGACGCCATCCAGTTGCGCACCCCAAGGCTTCGGGCGTCCTGGTCTACCCCATCTCTCCAGCGCAACCATGGTCTACCACGTCGCCGTCTACCATAGAATGTACCACAAAAGACTTTCCGAGCCGGTTCCTCTTCACTCATGCGAGCTAGGTGCCCTGCCCACCGGAGTCTACCGATCTTAATTTTTGTCACTATGTCTGCTTCAAGGTAGATTGCATAAAATTCATGATTGTACCGTCTCCGGAATCGTCCTTCCTCACATATGGGGCCAACAATTCTCCTTAAGACTTTTCTCTCGAACGCGGCTAAGAGGTCGGAGAAAGGTTTTTTCTCCGTTTAAGTGAGGGGTCAATTTTAAAAGTAAATGACTTAAAACACACAAAAAAAGATCCAAAAACAACGACAAGACATTTCAATGTAGTGATTTAAGTAGTTTACAAAATTTTGGATCACCGATACAACTTAAAAAACAATTTTTTTTTTATAATTTGAGGTCGCTGAAAACCGTTTTCGAGATATGGGCAAAAAAAGGTTTTTTTGGTCTATTTTTCAAACACTGGATTATATCTCTTAAGTGATCTTTTTAAATTACATATAATAAATATAACACTTTCAGCTTTCCAACGGTATACTGTTTATTATAATCGGATGCGAATTCATTAAGTTACAGGCGATCAAAAATTATAAAAATCGGTTTTTTCGAGCTTTTTTTTTCAAAATTTATGAGTTGAACCGTGTGATAAGCCAGTGGTTGAAAAATAGACCAAAAAATGGTTCGAAAACGGTTCCTTTAAAAAAAATGTCATTTTCGTTTTCAGCGACCCCAAATTAGTAAAAAAAAGTTAGTAGCATAGGAATCCAAAATTTTGTAAATCTGAATTGCGTCTCCAAAATTTATTTTCCTACAATTCTCCTTGTGATGCCAACACTCAGGCCATATTTTTGTTTCAATTAAGCCGAAACGTTAAAGTTGATGTTAAGTTTCTTTTTAAATTTCTGATTTCAAATTGAAATGAAGACGTTTTTCAGAACACATCTTTTTTTAAAGTATTAATGGCTTCCGAAAACGAACATCAGAAAAGAGATGAATGTCATGTACTTTTGATGTATATTTTAAAAGGCAAAAACTCCATTCCTTCATTAATTTTGTATATTAAGTTTTTTTGAGAAAACTGCTTTTGAAAAATTAATTTTCAAACTCAAATTTTGAAAAAAAAAGAATTTTTTGTTTTGCTCAAACTGATTTTTTTTTTCAATGTTTACTTTAAGTTTAATTCAGACCTATTTTTTGACAAAAGTAATGGATTTTTTTTGAGTCACGCGTTTTGCTTCTCCTAAAGAAAAAAAATATAGAAAAAACTATCTAGGTATCCTAACAAATTTTGTGTCTAAATTTTTTTGAAAAAAAAAAATATCTTAAAAACTACCAGACTACCCTTCGTTTAAGTGATATTTCTCGTAAAAAAAAAAAAAAAAAACTAAAAAATGCTAATTCAAACTTCACCCTGTTATTAGCCCCAAACTAAAAGTTTTCTACATATTTTTGTATGTTGTTGAATTTTTTACAAGATTGTTAATATACTGATGTACTTTTAAAACATGTTTCAATCTATTTTGAAAGAACCAATTTCGAAAAAAAAAAAAAACACTTTAAGTGATAAAAGAACACCCTGTATGACAACTATACAGAATGAGCGTAAATTTGAGTGTTCCTCCTCTGTTGTTGACGTTTTAATGTTTCACATTAGGTTCATGTTACTATATAGGTACCTCACGTGTGTGTTGTATACAAAATTTAATGCCCATTAAAAACCAGCCATATTCTTCTTCCCTCAGGATGTAGACTCGTCGTATAGCGCACTAAAAATAAAAGCTAAAAAAAAAAAAAACTTCAACCAAAGTAGCAGGAAATGAAATTATAACCTTGTTAATGGCACACTGCAGAATCCCGGTAGAAATAGGTATGTAGGTAGTTATCTGTTTTTGTTGTTAAATAATTTAAAAAGCAAGAACTGTTTTAGCCAAAATTCATTAAGTGTTAATGAGCTATTTGTGGAAAGAATTCTGTTTCATCCACATGAAATAAGAAGACATTAAATTGCTAAAGCATTTTTGTTGTTATTTTTACTTCGAAACGAAAGTTTAAACTTCCCAAAAATGAAATAAAATTTGTCCTTTAACCTTTGAATCTAAAAAAAGGTTTGGAGAAATGTTCAAGTTAGCCATTATCATTTCATGAGCTACGAGTATGTACCTAAATATATTTTGTATGCAAAAAGCCAGTAAAGTCAAATGATTGAATTTGTTGTTAAATGGAACGTTTTTTCAGTTCTACATCTTGCCGATTTTAAATCGATTTGACTTCTATTAGCTTTTTGTTAAAGGTTCTTTCTATACCTCCAGTTCTTGCCAAGAAAGAAAAAAAATCACCAGCAATTATATCGAAAACAATATGGTCAAAGAATGAATTATCCTGCAATAAATAAGACTAAGTGTCAAAACATATAACCATCAATCTACTGATCCTTTCTTCTAACCCATTTCACTGTTTGTTGCTTGCTCCCCCTCCCACCATCTCCACTCCATCAGCCGCCACTACTGGCTTTTGTATTTCTGTTGCTGCTGCTACTGCAATAGTAACAACCATCTTTCAGCAAAAATTTGATTTATATCCTCATTTGGCAACACACACTCTGCTTTTTATAGCAAAAATATCATTTCTTTTTGGTCTCTTTTGGGCCAGAATATTTATTATGATGGTCTCTCTAGTTGGCTTGGCTGACTGGCTTGGTTGGTTTTGGTTGGTTTCGGCTCATGTCCTTTCTCGGCCCGTTAATATCCATATCCTTTCAGCAGACCGTTTCTGACACTAAGTGATTCTTACTTTAGCATCATAATTTTTTTTTCTCTTTCCTACTTTACTGTTTTTTTTTTGTTGTTGGTTCTACTTGATATTTGCCCCACAAAACGCTATTAACGAAAATAAAGCAGGAAAAACCACTTGAAGTAGTTATAAAGGTATAAGTTGCTGGTTTTTTCCTCATTCCATCCATGAATATTATGTTGCCCATGTCCTGATTTATTGCAACTCAATTATATCGGAATGTCACCACATGCGTTTCGTTATCCTTGAAAATAAAAAAAACTCTTCTTTTCGACCATTACATTCTCAATTTCTTTGTGCAATAAAACCACCTCCCGCAACCCTCTAGGAGGGCCAACAATAAAAAGAGAATCATCCAGGAGGAGGAGGAGGAGAGCCTTAAACAATTTTTCATTCCATCAGCCATCACAGCCATAATTTATTGAAGTTCCTTTAGGTATTTTTAAACGATCAAAAAAAAAAATGCCAAGAAGGAGTTTCAATATAGGCGGCTACCGATACTGACAGCAGCAACGACGACGACGTACGTATGTACGTACGAGTAAAGCGGCATAAATATCCCGCAAATTGAAAAGAAAAATGGCTATCAAACAAAAGGTCCCGAACATGATTTTTCGGAGAAAAACTCATTACTTTATTTAAAAAAAAAAAAATTAATACAAACTGTTCGATGTGTGGTAAAATTCAATTGGGAGTTTTTTTTTTATTTTGTTTATCTATATTGTTAAAATGCCTGTTGTTCCATTTAATTTATTACATCATCAACAATATATTTTTATAATTTTTCCTGGAGAAATATATATATGTATGATGTTACTCAAGGCTTAAGATATTGGTAATAAGGGTTGGTTGATATATGTAATAATAAAAAAGGCTTCATTGGAGGCATATCGTAGCGGATAGCGGTAATGCGTTCATTGGCCTTGCATAAGAGTATATTCTGCACACACATCACAACACGTTTTTTAAGAGAGTTTTTTTGATGAAGGAAATGACATTGAGTGCATTGAGTAAACAAAGGAAATTATATTGCAAAGATTTTATCGAGTCAAAACGATTCTATAATACCCTATGAGAATATATATATGTAATTAATCTTTAAAAAAAGGGAAATTTTATAAAAATATATATTTGGAAATCCGTATTTGGAACAACTATTTATAATTATGTGGTATTCACTTGAAAACAATAAGGAAATCGTATTAAAGTATGGCCGCCATTTTGAAAAACGCGTTTGAATTTTTAAATTAAACTGGGGGTGGCCCCGGCGCAGTGGAGGTAGTGCTTGACTGCTACCCTGGATGTGTGGGTTCGATCCCCAGTCTAGGCAGCAATTTATTCTATATTCCCTCAACTGAATGCCACTCCTGGGATTTAATGAGATAATCAAAACCTAATTTCTCAATTCACTGTGCCAACAAAAATCTGTCCTATCCTTCTATTCCTTCCAACAATGCCTAATTAATAAGACCCTAGGTCTTACTGGCATATATGTATTGTACCTATATGTTTATGTTTTTTTTTTTTTAGATTATCTTTCATTGTTGCATGTAACAACAGGGTGCACATTTTGTCAAAAAATTGATTTAAAAATCAAGTTGTTTGAGTTGATTTTCAAACTAAAACAATTTTTATTTTGAATATTCTAATAGCTACTAGTATCAATTTAAAGTAAAACACATAACTCAAAAATATAAGCAAATATCTAACCTAACTTCGTTACAAAAGAAGAAAAAACTGAACTGGGATGGATCAATCTACTGTTAACTGAAATGTTCATATTAATTGGATTTATCTTCTTTTTATAACAAACCATATTTGATTATTAATAAATAATAATAAACAATAAATATCTGGGGAATGCATGATATCAATGTTTATTCCGACAATGATTTCTGAGAAATAATTATATCAGCGTTTACTTTAATAACGATGTAAGAATTTGTTATATCAGCACTTACTCCATTAACCATTTTCTTATTGGAGCTTATAAAAGCAAATACTTCGTTAAAAATATCTTATTCATTATTTATTTTAATAACAATTTTAATTTCATTCAGAATGACTATATAAGTACTAATAGCTAAGAGTTTATTATAATTTGTTGATCGGAAGCATAATTTTTAGTTGCGTTTGTTCAGATGAAACTAACAATGTACTACCGAAAAGGTCTTGTATTAAATTTATTTATTTATTTCTAATATACAACTTTCTGAGAAATATGTTTTAGTTGATGAAAAGAAAAATTCATCGAAATTTTTTTTACTTTATTTTGGTATATTACGATTTTTTTTTGTTGAATATTTAACTGTTTCAGACAAAATTCTAGGTAATCTATCACAAGCTAAGAAAATTCTATAGAAAAGTATCCCAATTATTTTTTTTTATTACGACCCTTATTGAATGTTTGTTGATAATGTCTGCATTTTCCAAATACATATGGTTTTTCTTTTATCGATTAGAAATTTCTATAAATAGATGCTCCAGTCCATAGTACATTATATTTAAATAATATTGTACATTTACGATAGGCTGATGGACTGAATTACTCGGTAGACGGTTTAACTTGGTTGTTTCGACAAAAAAAGAATTCAAGACTTTTTTTGGCAAATATTTTTTTGAATAATTTTTTTTATTTTATCAAATTTGTTTTGATAAATTTCTTTTGGCGCATTAAAGAATTGACTTTGAAAATTTTTTTTTCAATTTGTTTTATTTTTTTTAGAAAACTGGTCCTGCTTCGCAAAGGGGGAAATATCCACTCTGTCTTTTGGTTCGAATTAAATCCCTTATCCTTTTGTCACACCTTATGCAAATCACCATGTATAAACGAAGATTAATTTTTTATTATTATTAACAAACCAAACCATAATATTATGCCCTATGTATATATCTAAACTTTGAAGATTTGTAAGACAATAAGACCAAGAAAAATAGGTAGATAAAGCTTCCTACAAAACGAAATATAAAAATAAATTAGTCTGCTACTGGCTGGTTTATGTGAAAAAAAGCAACTTTCCAAATACATATAGCTACATACATAATTTAAACCTAACATGTAAACCGGGAAAAAGAGTAATTCGAAACCAGTTAAAACGGGTTTACTTTTTTAACAAAATAAAATAAGTACAGGTACATAAGAAGTCAGAGTAATTTCAAAAAGAAGACAATAAGAGAAAAACTTATTTAATCTTACCAAAAGAGAGTTTTAAAATGACGACGTTTTACTTTTCTTTTACTCGTCAAATTTATTGTTTTATTTTGTTGTAATTTTTTGTGTTCTTAAGAAATTGGTTGTGTTATGTTTAAACAAAAAAAAAAAACGTCTTTAGCTTTTTTTGCTCTCCAAATGCACAAATAACATGGAAGGAGTTATACTTTGTTGAAACAACCAGGCCAGGGCGCAGTCAAAAGCTCATAACATTTGATTCATGATATTTTTAACAGAAAACAAACTATTTTTATTAATTTGTAGTTTTACAAGAAGACTATAATTTTGTTAGTAATTTCAAACTGAATACACTGAAGGTTCGTTAGCGAACGTACCCTTTTTGTTGACATTTATAAACGTCAAAGTGACGTTAAAGCTAGTATGATGCTTATCACATAATTTTAATTTCAAGTTATGAGTTAACTCATATTGCAGTTCTAAAATCTTTAACATCATACCTACAAACTAAACTGAAATTTTGCGCATCTCATAAAATTCAAGATGGCGACAACTTGTTGTGAGAAATTAAAGGCAAAACTTAGTGGATGATTTCTATTTCAGAAACAATTGCATTTGAGAACAGTTGGCGGACTTCAAATCCGACTCTGTCTAAAAAATCCAGCAAGACAAACGTCTCGCAAGTATAAAAAGAAAAGGGTTTGAGTCTGCTCAGATGGCGTTCTGTTTGTGGTTGCATGGTATTATGTAAAAATGTCGTTTGGGTTTTCTAAAATGTGATGAGATGGTTAATACTTAAAACTCCATCAGACCTTTATGTCTTAACATTAAAGTAAAATCAAAATTTTAATGCATAAAGGTTTTTCGTGTATTCGCTATGTTATTTTCTTTTTGTTTTGTTCGTTTTCTTTGCCGCAACATTATTCGTATTTAATGGATTCATCATTCATTCATGTCTCGAATGCTTTCATTTTTATGATTTGTTCTCAGAACATTTCTGTGCTGTTAATTTTAATAAAAAAAAAAAACAAAATTCTAATTTTTATATAAAAAATAATAAATTTTTTTTTTCTTTCTTTCTAGGTGAGTAACGAAATTCCTATACTGCATTGTGGCAATAAGTATGTATGAACAAATTGTATGACATCGCAGAAGGTGATGTCTTTTGGGTTTTGGTAATATATCTTAAAATATACATTATTCAACTTTGCAATGAAGACGGTTGATGTCTTTTTTTATTATGTAGGTATCATGTAATTAATTATTCACTTAATTAATTCGATTTTATATTCTTTTTTAAACAAATATTGAGTAGTTGACTGAGTTCGGAAAGCTCATAAGGCCAATGTTAGAAAAATTGATATGCAATGTTTTTAAATATTTAATAATAGCTATTCACTTTAAACTTTTTTTAAATATTTGTCCATAACTTTCAAAAATTAAAATATATATGTATATATATTTTGGAAAATTTTGATACCCAATTTTATTAAAAATTTATAGGACTTATTTCGTAAAAATTTTGATCCCAATCTGTCAGTTCTATGGCGACCGTACGTAACGGTTTTTGGAAAATATTTTTTGACATAATAATTTTAAATACTTAAGAAACCTCACTGAAAAATATTATTCAAATCGTTTGAGCCGTTTTTGAGATAAATATGCTTTGTCGTAACGATTATATGACAGGTACCGTAATTTTTAACGTTATATTTAAACGTACGTTTAAAAACAATTTGAATAAATCGGGATGATTTTGAATTGTAGATAATAGATTTTAAAATTATGAAATTCTAAATCAAAAATATTGGGTATTTTTTTAAAGGTTTTTTATATTTAGAAATTTTCAGTTGCATTTAAAATTTTCTACTATTTACAAAATTTATTGAATAAAAAAAATCATTAAACTCATCCCAATTGGGAAGAAACGAAACCCAGTTTATCTTTTTAAATCAAGATGGTGGCAACCCTGCAAGGAGATAATGGTTGAAAACTGGTTTAAACTCACTAAAAAGTTTTTGACGCACCAACATTTTGTTAATTCATTCGAAAGAGAGTTATTCAAATAATATAACTCATTTTTCGCGCTCGTGAAATTCAACATTCAAGCCGCCATTTTGAATTTTACTTTCTTGGTGGTCCCACAGAAAAATTAGAACAAAATGCACAGAGAATTAAATTTCCTATTTCTAATGTTGACAAACAATTTTTCGGTATTGATAATAACAAAAAATTTACGAGCCAACATAATTAATATTTTTAAAAAAGGTTATTAGAAAATATTGATGTTTTATAAAAACCAAAATTGAAGAATGAGTGGATATTTTTTTGCTTTTAAGTAAATATTACTAAGTGACAGAAGCTTGCATACCAATTCTTATTTCTAAAAATACTTAATTAAGAATTTTAAAAAACTGCCCGCATTTTTGACACATCACATGGTTGTTTTCAGTTTTGGGTTCAAATATTTTTTTTCACTTACCTATTTCAGAAATTCCAAAAAATATTTTTCTGGCTCTGTAATGACATTCTTGGTTTTGTATTTTTTTTTTTTTTGGTCAATTCTAAAGTGCTTTAACATTGGAGCAAGTTCGTGCGATCCAATCGTGCATTTTAAAATTTTTTCTCTGCATCTGAAATTGTAATCATAGTTCTATCGGGTTATTGCCTCTGGCTTACAAAACAGACAACACACAAGACAGAACCCTGCGCTTGGCCTCTTACTTGCATTGCATCTCAAAAATGGCATTCAGAGCCAACAAGTTTAACTGGTTCCTAGCAGCGATACAACGTCAATGCGCTCCTTTTTCGTCATCAACATCATCATCGTCATCGTGTTTTCGAAACCCGTTTATTTGTTTTTTTTTTGTTTCTCTATTGGTTGCACCATTCACACAGAGTCAAATTACAAATTCACTTTAAACTCGATCCCTGTATAAGAGGTTTGGGAACGGAAAAGGCAAAAGAAGTTGTTGCAGTAGCACAAAATTGCATTGTGCTTCTCGAGGCAATAAGTTGGGTATGCTCGTATGAGAGCACGAAGACGCATAATATGTGGACCGACATGTCATACGAAGCGTTTTTTTTGTGTTGTTGTTGTATTTCTGCTTGCTCTACGCTTTATGTTGCTGGTGCTGTTATTATGAATTGTGATTACGGTGTTGTGTTGTAAGGTAACGTGTAAAAGACGTTTTCAGGTTAAAACTTTAGGTTTTTGTTTTTCTTGAAGTTTTTTTTTGTTGTTGTTTGTATTTAGGTAAGTGTGAGAGAGATTTGTCTTTGTCTATCTCTTTTTGTTTATTTATTTAGTCTCGAAGAGTTTGTTGCGCTCTTTTTCTGTTGTGCTTGTTTTATGTTGTTTTAGTTTTGAAATGTTCATTAGTTAATCTTAATTAGATCAAATGGGAATTGAAACTCTTTGTGAAATTGTCGAATGAAACAAAAAATAAGAAGAAAAACGATAGAAGCCTGAAGATTGATCTAATGTCAACAAAGTTTGAAAAACCTCTTGAGACACATTTTGTAATCCCTATTATAGGTGCGAGTGGTTCCATTTTGAAATAGGTAGGAAAACTATACGATATCATTAACGTTCATGGCAATAAAATAGATATTAATCAGCTTAATAGAGAAACAAAAAAAAACAATCGATACTCTTGCAATAAAACCTTAAACCAAACAAAAAAAAAAGGACTTTAATTATTCTTTTTAGGAAGAGGAATAGAAAATTCACATTAAATGTTTACGACCATAAAACTTTTTATATGAAGATATTAATTGAAAAACAAAAACCAAAAAGGTTAATTAATTTCTCTGCACGCGGATTGTTATTTTTTTTTGTTGTTGTTGTATTTTATTATAATCTCTGAATTTTACTTTTATGAGTACCTATACTTTTTTGTGTTCTTTCTATAAGCAAAATGAAGAAGTCAAGAACAGAAAAAAATAATATTTTTCATAATTCTTTAACTGCAGCTGACAGTTTAGCAATTAAAAGTTCGATGAAAACCGAAACAATTTGTTTTTCATTATTATTATTAAGTATGTTCGTATATTGCGTGTTGGTTCTCAAACCAAAAAGCGAACGTTTGTGTATGGAAATTGACTTTTTTGATAATTTTAAATATTTTTTTTTTTGTTTATTTGAACTAATTGACAGAAATTACGGTATTTATTGGTATGGAACGTACCTGCGAAGAAATGAATTGTAAAACGTCAATATTCACCTTTAGTATGGGTGAGGGCCAATGTCAACTTCATTATAATTGCGCTTCTTCCTAGAATTTTATAAAAAAAAAAATCCATTAAATAGCATACATTTCTGAGAAATGTCTGAAAGCCAATTTATTATTTCTTAGTTAGAACTGCTTTTTGATGTTTTAGAGACTGTTGTAAGTGGGTTTCTCCTATCTTCACATCTTCTTAGATCTGAATGAATTTAGCTGTAAAGTTAATTTGAGATGCAGTCGAACTTGCACTACACCCAATAAAAATGGGGTTAAGTCTCTGCTTTTTCTTGAACCAACGATTGTATTGATTTTTGGGCTCGGACCACAACACTAAGACTCAAAGGGTTCAGCACAGGCAGGGATCTCGATATTATAAAGTTCTATAGGCCAACCTTTTGTATTTGTTTGATTCCGGAGTTTTTTCCGCAACTTTTTCTCCAAACAGTGTTGAAAAGTCGTCTGCCATTACCTTTTGAACTGGGTTTTCAGGGCTTGTTCTTTGTTTATGACAGAACTAGCTGTAAGTATTTTGTTCAAGATATTATTTTTTTGACGTGAAGGCCTCCTCGCGTTTGCATGCTTCTTGTTCAATCTTATCTTCATTTCAGATATCGTGAATTTCCTCCATATGTCTTTTACATTGTCCAGCCCTGTGAACTGTATGTAACGCTAGACGAGCAACGCTTTGTAGAGCTTTCCTTTCAGCTAAGGGGGCATTTTTAGATCACAAAATATGGCAGAGTTTTCCGACCACATCATTGACACTGCACGATTTTTGATGTCGTGAATGCACAGTCCTTCGCTATTGATTACTGATCCAATCAAATAAATGTCCGGCATATGTGAATCAGCAAGTGGGCACTATAGGTTTTTTTTTCATTTTCCTCCAGAACATCCACTGGGAACTATTCGGTGATTATACTGCGGGGCACCTTATCTTTGTTTTGACTCCTGAATAGTGGTTCTAAATCCACGACACCTAACTAACCTTATGACACATCTTCTTTCTGGGCAATCAATTGTTTCTAAAGGTCACCTTTTGATGACAAAATATAAGTCTTCCCGTCCTTAACCCAAAAAATGGAAACTCTTGAGAATCTCTTCTTCTTTTTATTATAAGATGTTCCCATTAACCTTCCTCTCTCGCAGTGAACAAATTTGTCTTAATTGTCACAATTGCATGATTTACAATTTCCTCTCCTAGGGTTATATAGTGAAACAGCAAATGTTGACTATGACAACCTACTTACAAGTTGCAATGTAACAACTTGTACGCAACCTCTCATAAAGTATTCACTAAAACTTAAAGAAAAGAGAATATATAAAATCTTAAGATACTTCTATATCATTAAAATAAAATTATTTTTGTCATAAAGCAAAGTAATTTTTAGAAAAATAAGAAGAAAAAAAAAAACTTTTTCAAAATTTTATCTAAGTTCGTCATAGTTGATGAATGTGCGTTCGTTTGTTCTTTCCTTCATTGGTGGTTGGTTTGGTATGGTGATGATAAAATTTACCATCAAACTGAAGAGAAAACTTTATTTTATTATTCTCTAAACTTTACAAGCTTACTTCCGTAAACCCCCCTCCCCCCCTCCTAACTGCCTTTTCCTCCCTCAAAACATCTCTTCTCATCGCATTCGCCTTACTGATTTTGTTCTTCATCATACTTTGTCTTGTGTATTTGATCAAAAAATATATTTCTCCAACAAAGTTCATCATCACACGTACTTTATACTTTTTCCCAAGTTTCAAGTGTCTTTAAAATACAAAGCGGTATTAAATTGCCATTAAAGTGACACTATCACCAAACCAACAACAACAACAAAAAAGAATCTCAAACCTCTTCTTAGTGATTTTGACAAGCTATAGAAGATGAAAAACTTTATCAATTTGTCGTATACTTTGTGTGACTAAACTTACACTTTTGTACAAAAAAAGTCTCTTCCTCATCATGATCCTTTTGTGTCCTTGAGAAAAGAAGAACAACAACAAGTGACGAATTATAAATTTAAGAAAAATTCACCCAACCAACTGATTTACAAATCAAATTCGCTTACAAATATTTAACAAAGGAACAAAAATTAAAGTTGGTGTACGGTAGAAAAAAGTATATCTTCACGGTTAAAAATCTTGGACTAAAATTCAGTAATTCCTGTATTGTATATAGGACCACACCAAATTTTTATTAGAATTCAATACTTGCAATGGTTTAAAAATCTTTCGTATACTATCATCCTATTGAAATGTAATCATTGCTTGGAATACATAAAATTTCCCTTCCAATGGGATTTTTCAAATAATTGTTCCCTGGGTTCAATACAAAATAAATTATAATCTAGTACAATCTACTTATTTTCAAAATTAATTTCAATCCGAAATGGACTAGACTTAACGATTTTTTGGAATAATTTTTAATATTTAAAGAATATTATTTAATCTTAATGACTTAATTCAGTAAAAAAAGCAAACCTTTTTGAAATGCCTTTTAATTGTGAATGCATTTATTTTGAATCTGAGTTGGATTACATTGTAAACCATTTTATTTTATCATCCAGTATTTTTTAAGCTCCTTTGTAGTAAAAATTCGTTTTGTTTTTAATTTACTTTGAATTAAATAACAGTGGAAGTAGAATTGTCGTGTAATACTATTTAAACTTATTTTAAGTACGATTTGGTTTGAATATCAATAAAATTTCAATTAACTGATAGTACGAATAGTATTACGATCTAGTAAAATTTACTGTTTAAATTCAATATAAAAAAGTTTTATTTGTAATAAATATTTAATTAGATTTTAGTAGGTATAAAACAGTTTTATGTAATTTTTCATACAAATTGGTCATACTATTAATTCAGTTTGAATTAAAAAAGTGCGATTAGTATTGAAAACCAATGAGATTAAGTAGGTACCTATTCAAATTTAATTGAAAAATTATTTTTTGATACGAACTATAAATTCTGAAAAAACGAAAAAGAATTGCAATGAAATATTTCTTTCACATAAATTTAATAGTTTTCCCTAAGAGTTTTACTTACTTTCAGATCAGGTTCCGTGGACTTCAAAAATATGCTAAATTTTTTAATTTGTCTTTAAATGTGAAAAAAAAAACATTTTTTATTTAATTCTTAAAAATTTATTTTTTTATTGTTAAAATTTGTTTCTTATGATTATATTACATATTCTTTTTTTAATAATCAATTAATGAAAGTGAATTAACTTAATTGCAGTATTTTTTGTTTAACAAAAAATACTGCAATTAAGTTAATTCAGTTTCAATGATTTAGAATTGACTTACTTGTCGCTATAACATCTTCGCTTGTTATATAAATGATGGATCAGTTTTTATGACTGCGAATACCTTCACCTCATGTCCCATTTTACAAGTTACCATTATAATTGTGTCCTCTACTAACAAAATTCCTATAATTAAGTCAAAAATGTAATCGATCAGAGGATTTCAAAAAATGATAAACAATAAAATTGAAAACAATATTTTTATAAAATGTCAAATTTTTAAATTTAATTAAGACTAATTTGTAATTTCGTGCAATTAAAAAAAGATGTTAGATTTTTGTAACATTTTTAAATAAAAAATTAATAGAAATAATTCGTTACACTTAACCTTTGAAATTACACTTTTTCACAAATCTCGATGTTTTCACGTCAACTTTTTCTTTTAAATGAAAAGAAATGCAGGATTCGCGTTTCATCCGCTGCTGGTATAAATTGCATTCCAATTGTATTGCTTTTCAGACAGTATTGCATTCAATTTCAATACAAGATGTATACATTCAAAACAAATTGTATTCAATGGAATCGAAGTGCTCGAATAAAGTTCAGAAATCAACGCGCTTTATGTTTTGGGACATTGGAGTGAATTTTATTCCAAATTGTATTTCCTTCTAAGCCCCAATATGCTGCATTGTAATACAAAATTTGTAAATTTAATACAATTAGTATTCAATGAGAATGTATTGCTGGAATAAAATTCATTCCAATTCGCTTTCCGTTAAGTAAAAGTACCGTTACAATAAGTGGTTCCTATTTGTGTTTCGAACGCTGGAATAAATTTCATTCCAAATTGTAATATTTTTTATACTACATTTACATATGTATATGTAGTAATAAATTTCAATTCAAGATTATTACTTTCAATATCATTTTTTGATTACATTCCAAATTTGGGAATTTCCTTCTGGGAAATTTATTTGTGTGTAATCCTCGATGTACTCATATTAAATACTTAGGTATTAAAATTAAATAAAGGCAATACAATTTTTAAGTATTAATGGGGTAAATCAAGGAAATTTCTACATTGAATACAAAAGCAAATACATTTTAATTCAAAATATATTGAAAAAAAAATAATATTTGGCATGTTATTGAATTAAATACTGCAGGTATTGGAAATATGCAGTAATACTTTAGTATTACTAAAATTTAGTCCAAGATTTTTAACCGTGTTCTAGAAATGAAAATTCTCTTCAGATTGTTTTTTTTTTTTCTCTCCCTTGGACAATTTCCTAGCACCTCCATAAATTTAAATGATAATTTCAAACCGTACTTCCTGGGGCAGAAAAAAATAGAACTTTACCTACAGCCTACACACGATAACGGAAAAGGGGGTGACAAGGCACTGGCTAGGGTGGAACTATGTGTAAAGTCCTATCTACTTTTAAAACAGAAGCAGATTTAGACGGGAAAGTTTTCAAAATCAAATTAAGGAATCCTTCGTGTACAATATCGTGCGAAATTCTCTTTCTATTATGTATCTAGATATATATTTTTTTTCTATCTGTCCCTAATCTCAAAATTCGTAATATAATTGGAAGGAAATAATATAACCAATTGCTTCCGAAAATCTGCTAGCTTTCATTCGTTTTCTGTATTTCTATCGCGCGCTTAATCGGTTTCGAACCCTCCTCTACTTTATAACCTACCCTATTCCCATTTCCATTATTGTGTCCCACTGGCAGTTGTAGTCGTATCGACGATGTAGTCCCGTTCCAGTCCCCAATTTTAACTGTGGGAAAGTCCTACATTTCGATAGCTGATTATGAAAATTATAGCTTTATTCAGGGGACTTTGAAAAAGGATAATGCTTTCGCACCGAGCAGCAAACGGGCTTACATAATTATCCTATGGGCTATATCATTGGGTAAGCCATATCTCTAACTACATAAGTAGATATATCCCTACTTTAACCGCGGCGGTGGTGGTGGTGGCGCCTTTTAGTGACATGGCGGTGCGAAAAACTTTTCCAACAATTTCTCTTTAATGGGCCTCTTCTACTTTTGGGAAGGTACATTCCGGTCGCTTGGTTCCGGTTGGTCTATATCGTCTTTTTTTTTTTTGTCAGAGAGCAACTTGTTGTGGGAAAAGTTACTACCCTAGATTGCCCGATTCTAACGCACTTGTAATTTTCAAAATCCTTCCACTGTTAGTATAAGCTTTCATTTCTATATTTTTTTCTTCTTCTTTTTGACCACAGAACTAAAAATCTGGGTGAGGGTTGTGAGATTGAAAGTTGTTTTGGAAAATGGAATTCTCCTGTTTGGCAAAAACTTTTTCCTTCTAGTTTATTTTTTTTTGCTCTCCGCAACTGTTGGTGAGAAATTTTCAAGATTTACAATCGAAAAAAAAAACATTTTTATTTGACCCGACCTAATAAAACCTATTAAAGTCAAAGTTAAATGTATGTACCTATTTCTATACCAAGCAATCTACCCATATAATTTGAATTGGCCTTTCAGGCTTGGTTAGGTTTCTCGGCTGTTGTTGTTGTTGTTGTGATTGTTGTTATTGCATTCAACAGAGAAAAAACGAGAAATTCGAAAACGAAGGGAATATAATAATATCCCTTCTTTAGCGGTGTTAGAAGCTTTAGTGTTTTGTGTGCATGACCCATCATTAATCATCTGAAGGAAAAGGGTGTTTTTTAAACGAAAGCGATGGTTGACTGTTAAGAAGGGTATGACTTTCTTAAAAAAGGGGATTTTGGATAAAAGCACCTAAATCAGATAAAAATATCTTTAAGATATTTTGTGGCTGTGGTTTTTTTTTCTTTTTCTCTCTTTCTCTTAAAATTTAGGGCTTTGTTTCTGGTTTATCTTTCTTTTTCGAGTTGGTTATTTTTGGCCTTAAAGTTATTAAACCAAGATTGAAGATGAATAAAATTTTAAGTATAAAAGTTGATAACAATTAAAAACTGTCTTGGTAGTAAAATTAATGGTTGTTTAACAATATCTAACGAGGGAATGAAAGTATGAGTTAAACTTTCGGAAACAAACAATCAAGGCACTTCGATTGAAAAAATGTTTTAACAGTTTCGGGATTTAGCGAATAATCGTGCACTTTGAAGAGTTTTCGGAGTTTTAAAATTTAAATAGTAATATTTTGGACATGATTAATGATAAGTTACAGAAACCTTCTTTTTCAACCTATAGTTACTTTCATCATCATCATCGGCTCGACAACCGGGGTCCGGTCCTGGCCTCCTTCAACAAGTCTCTCCACCTATCCCGTTCTTGAGCCGACGCCATTCAGTTGCGCACCCCAAGGCTTCGGGCGTCCTGGTCTACGCCATCTCTCCAGCGCAAGCGTGGTCTACCACGCTGCCGTCTACCATAGAATGTAACAAAGAACTTTCCGAGCAGGTTCCTCTCCACCCATGTGAGCTAGGTGCCCAGCCCACCGGAGTCTACCGAGCCTAATTTTTGTCACTAGGTCTGCTTCAAGGTCATACGTTACTGAAACATTTCGCTTTGGCATTACTCGTCCATTTAAAATAAATTCGTTTTGGCATCACTGCTGCAGTTAAATTACATTTTGGACAGTAGTGCCCATTAAAATAATTCAGTGACGCAAGAAACTCACCGATCCGAAAATTTGGACCTTGGTGAAAGTTAAACTTCAATTGGAATATCATTTATTTGTTTTATTCATTTTTTTTGATGGCGTTATAGCAAACATAAAAGCCAATTATTTTTCTCTTGTAAACTTTAAGTAGATCAAACCACAGTTAACTTATATCCTTGCACAAAAAAGCAACAAAAAAAAATTTAAAACAAAACAAACACAAAATAAACAAAAACTTCACCAAATTCAAAGCCGCAACAGGACGCTCTTCGGCGAGCCTTTTGTATTTGTAATTGTTATAATAGACTACTGCTCGTATTTTACATTGCATTGTGCAGCAATTATGAATATGAAAAATATATCTTTCCAAAGAGGGTTTGTCTAAGTAAAAAGCACGAATTGAAAGCAACCAGGCGGGAAACCGAATTCAAAATAAAAAAAAACATGAAAACAATCCTTAAATTTTTTTTATATATATTTTTACCCGCGAGATGGCACTTTTAGTTTTGACAGGAATAAGAACACCATAGCTACGGACTAGGTATACAGCGCGAAAAAAAAAATATTTTTTAAAGAGTTGATGGCTGTTGGTTGAGGCACAGGTTGCACTGGTAACAATGCATTTTGTGTACCTTTTTCTGTTTCATTTGTGTTTTTATGTAAGTTTCTTATTTAGAAAAAAAAAAATTATATTTATTTTTTTCTATAGAGATTGGACGATTGTTTAAAAAAAAGTTCCGTTCTTTTTTTGAGGTTTTTAGTTTTTCTGTTTTTTTTTTCCTAGGCGACACAGCACCAGCTGTGGCTTTTCAATTTATCGCTAGGATTGACAAAGTATTTTGTTTTAACTTTCACAAATAGGTGGTTTTGAACCAGAAAAAATATCTTTTAGTTTTGTGTTTCATTTGTAGACAATGTTGTTATGGCAGATGGGGGTTCAGAGGCAAGGCCATTACATTTAGGTATTTTTTTTTATAGCGAGAACAATGGTTTTACACAGACGAGTTAAAAAGTCTATAAAAGTACATAAAAGTTTTTTTTCATCATATAAAATGGATGCATTTAGGATTTTAGATAAGCCACTTAATATGAACTCGAAATTGTATCCAAATGAACATTAAGATGTGAGATTGGATTTTAAAAAAAATCCAATTCTTGATTGAACCAATAGATAATGAAGTCTATCAGAGGATTTTGAAATTCAAAGTGGATCCAGGCAAGGCTGTAAACTGTCACCAATACTGTTTATGTTGGTGATTTGGTGATGTACTGCACGCACGGAGGAAACTGATTTAAGAGAAGTAGGGTTTCAGAAGATAGCGTGAACATTGTTCACTTATATAGTACTTGGTTGCAAGCTTTGAATGATATAGGTTTGATGATGCCAAAAGCCTTGATTTACATGAACTCGAGTGCAGCATAGCTATGGTCTTCTTTTGGTGCTGTGGCTAATTCATTGATATAATCACGCTTATCCCGCTGTACGTTACGGTTATCTTATTTCATCTTTTCGTTTCTCCCTACTGTTTTGGAGTAGCTACGATACAAACTTGGAGGTCCTAGCTCAAATTTTTCGGAAAGCCCAGAATATACTTTTCCGACCGGAGATGAAAATAGACCAATGGGTTTCTATTTGTTGGCGGACTGCTGGCTCTTCTTGTCTATTGGTATTGAGTTCAAATTGACGAATTCCCCAAGAGTATTAGTTCTCAAGAATAAAGTGCCTCTCACCCTAGCCCTCATCATTCAGGGCTTGATTTTCATGCATGAATGTTTATTGAACTTCAGAATTTGGATGTTTTCTTCAGATCTTCGAGCTACGGCTATGATGGTCCCAGGTTATAACCATTCCTGAACTTCTTCTGTTTCGGACGCTCTGAAGATTGTGAATGTTCTACGTGGGCAAGGCCGAACTTCAGTTACATCTGTGAGTTAGGGACTCTATATTCCAAAAGAACCTTGGCTTATGGTAGCATGTAGCATCGTCTTAAGGAAGTAACAGTTCGACAAGTGTTTCACCAAAAAGATTGTTAAACCTGCTCGTAGATCAGCCTACCAATGCATAACAAAGATCTCAAAACGCGATTAATATTCTGAAATCAAACAACTAACAACACAGGTAAAGTTTATGAAATCCTGGATTAGATAGCGAGTTCGAGATTTTTTGCATCAGCTGAATGGACAATTATTCCAGACTCTTGAAGTTCGTCAAAAAACATACCGCTTTCTTGACAGAAGCTTCTTGTTATAACGCCAAATTTTCTTAAATAAATTGAATAAAAATGCATAGTTACAAGTTCAAATTCATTTTTTCTGCATTAAAAAAAAAATTACCATCAGCATTGATCTGAATCTCAAAAATGGGACACTTCTAATGTAAAATTATTTAAAAAAAAAAATCAATCTAAATCTATTCAATGCTTCCCGCAAACACTTTGTCATTGTTATAAAAATATTCATTCTCTTCAGAAAAAGACTTGGCAAATTCCCATTCCTTAAAACAGCATAAAGTGCCCTCAATTTCATACCAACCCAACGGCAAACGCCAAAAATGCATTTTAAACCAAATCGATAAAATAAATTTATTTAATTTGATTAAACTTGTGATTGACCGATTTATCTCTTCTTATACTTTATGTATATTTTATATATAAATTTAGGTATTTATATATTAAAGTGTGTGCTCTCATTCATGAATGGTTAATGTCGCTATCATTTTAGATATTTATCCTTCTATTTTTTCCAATTTCTTGGCATCTCTCTCGCTTCGTATATAGTGTTTGGAAGGACGGTTTATCTTGCTAGATGAAAATTTATAACAGATTAAAGATATATAAAATATCTCTTGCTGGATATGCATTGAGATAAAATTTTTTTTAAAGAAATTTTCTGACAGGATAAACCAAAAGAGATGAGAGAATATCATCTTATCATCTCTCTTTGAATGGCAAAAATAAAGTAATAAATTTAGTTTCCTTTAAATGGCGCCTCTGGCATCATCATCATCATCATCATGATTGTGAAAAAAGGATTTTGTAAGTTTTATATATATTTTCATTTTTGTCTTGTCTTCTATAGAAATTATTATCATCTAAGGACATCGTAGTAATTATGATCACCATCATCATCTTTCTATACAGCAGATGTGTATACAAGGAGCTTAAAAACATCATCCAACATTCATTTAAAGAAAAATGACCAACCCGCCAACTCTCCACCGCTACTGACTCTTTGTGAGTCCTTGAGGCGAGGCGGTTGCTGGTAGTGTCTTGTTTTTTTTTTTTTTTGTATGATTTTTGAAGACAGACGACATTCATAACCCGTTTTCATATTTTTGTTTCATTCATTTCTTTTTATCATAGTTTGTGTGTCGTTTTGTCTTTGTATCCTTTTAGCTTTTCTGTTGGGCCATCCATTTATGCTAGGTCCTTTTGTAAGAACAAACAAATCGAGTGTCATTTAAGGTCCTTACTGCAGCAGGTTGGTAGTTTTTTTTTTTGTTTTGTTTTTTGTTTTGGTTTAGAGATGGCTTTTTAGTTTTACTTGTCCCACTGTTTCATAAAAATAGACAAACGAGTGCCATACAGACAGATGGACGGGTTGGTTGCACTTCCAAGACTCTTTGTACTCTTATTTTGTGTACACTAGGATGATTCGACTCTTTGATTTCATTAAGAAATATTTTAGCAGGAATTGTTTGTGTATTTTTTTTGTTTGTGAAATTATTAAGTAGGTACCATTTTTTTAATTTAGTGCATATTTTCTGACTGGCAGCAGAAATAATGAATTTTTAATTTTTTTTCAAAGGAGCTAAAAGTAAGTTTCAATTTAAGGGAGACTACAAAAATGCATGGTGTTCAATGTCGAAAATTCTGTAAAAAAAAAATTGGCAAAAAAACGCCAAAAAGGGCCAAAAAATTCATCAAAATATTTTTTGTCAAAAAATTTGTACGCTCTCGAAAAAAATTTTAAAAAAGACCGAAAAATAATTTTCCAAGAAAAAAACATGATCAAATTTTTTTAAATAAATTTAAAAATAAATAAATACCTAAATAAAAAAAATAAAATAAAATTTGTGTAAAAATCGGTCAAAATATAAATTTTGAAAAAAAAAAAAAAATTGTCTAAGGAAAAATTGTTGAAATAAAAATTGGTAAAAAGAATCTTTTTTTTTTAATTATTTTGTAATAATTTGTAATCTACCAAAAGTTTATTCGGCTATGCGCTATAAAATAATTTATAGTGTTGCCATTTTGTAAAAAAAATAGTCTATGATATTTTTTCGACCACGGAAGCTAAAAGCGGCACTTAAAAGAGCCAAGGCAATGTGTCAAAAGTAAGATCTGGCTTAAGACTGTATAATGAAATAGTTCATAGTGTTGCCAACATCCTAGAAATATTTTTTTTTCTTTTGCTGTGAACAAAGTGTTTCCTTACATTTTTCTAAAAAAAAAACGATATTGGTTCTTCACGTTTGGAAGACCCAAAAAAAACAAAGAATTGCATACGTCAACCCGGTCTTAAATTATGAAATACATTTCGGTGTTACCAACTCTTCTTAAATATTTTCCTATTTTAATCGCTATTTCAGAGATTTTTTTAAGAAAATGATGTGAGTTTGTGTCGGGAAGCGGATCGTGTAAATAATTGGCATTTTAAAGATGCGAAATTTCTAAAAGTTTTCAGTGTTACAAGCCCTCCCGATATATGTATGTATTCATAATTTATTGATACAACAGAAAAAAATGGATACATTTCTTAAGTTTTCATACTGCAACTATCAAATTTTGATTATTCGATGAGCATTCTCGAGAATATGAAATTCAAAAGTGCTCTACGGTTTGGTCTAAATAAGTGATCAGATACTTTGATCGATGCAGAATTTTTGACCCAAACCGAAAATAAAAATGATTTGCAAAAAACCAACTAAATTTATAAAATGTTCACAATTCTTATGGTTCAATATTTTCCAGACCATTTATATTGCTGGACTTTAAAAAAATTCTCTTTGAAACAAAAAATGTTAATAAAAAGCCATTTTGGTATTCTCTTTCATTTTTCTTCAAGACTTAACATAAAGAATTACGAAAGTACGTTTGAAAAAAAAACTCAGAACTTTGGCTTTATAGCAAAAAAAAAAAAACAATTTAATTTTCATAAGAAAATATTTCATTTTTTTTTATGTTATTTGCAGAAAAAAAGGGAATAAACTTGCAAAACTATGTTCCTATTTATAATGCATGCCGCGGATGAAAGAAGGTTTTCTGTACCTCAATACTCTATAGCTGGAGAATTACCTATACTAACTCCCTTAACTTCTCCAAAGCAAAGCTTTTTCTTTAGTCAGTGTGCATATTCTTGGTCTTCCTTCATGGATTTCTTGTTTTTTTTTTTCTTTTTTATAAAACTGAAGAAAGTTTTACTATTTTGTACCTATTCCATTTTGATGAAAAAAAAAAATCTTTAAAAAAGAAAAAGTAAAACATTAATTGAAAGTATCTTTTCTTGATGGTGTGATAATCGCTAATGTGAATGCAGACAGACCCAGTTCCGAGACACACGAGAAAAACATTAAAATCAAAAAAATAAAAAAACTACTAACTACGTATTCATTTTCATTTTAGGAAGACCATTTATTCTCATCGTTGCCGCCAACAACGAACGCCTCCGATGCCGTAAAGTCTTCGTCGTCTTTCTTAGAAGGATAGTTGTAGTGAATTATTGGCTAAACGTTTCGTTGAGTTTTTATACCTTTATCAGTTGAAGGAAGGAACCTTCAAAAAAAAAAAAAAACTTTGCAACGAAGATAATATAAATTTTTGTAGGCAGGCATGTGTGCCTGTGCTCTTCAATCCATTTAGGTTTAATTAGGATTTCTTTACATCATAAAAGTTTTTACTGTTTTTTTCTTTTATTTTTTTAGGGAAGCGTTTACCTTGATGAATGCCTTGAAAGTTCCTCAAAGAAGGAAGAATATTTTTTGATTTTTTTTTTTCAAGTTTCTTTAGTTTTTGCTCAACTTTACATTTTTTTTTATTGGTTACGACCTCGATTGTGTGTGCTTTGCCAGCAGCGAGCAACGAGGAACCAACCAACCCAACTGACTCTTTTATATTTATTATTATATCCTTGCACAAGGACTTTTTGGTTAAGTTTGAAATGATGATTTGGCGAATAGATTTTTTTTTGTACTTTAAACGAGGCCAGTGGAGAAGTTGGTTGGTCAAAGAGGGTAGGAGGAGAATAGAATTCAGAAAGTGCACTTCTTAATGTTTAAGATTTATGTGTTGCATTTTTTTTTAAAGACGCAACACTCATTGAGGGAGAGATAGAGAAGAAAAAGGATTTCACATGAATTTAGCTCAGATACATATATGTACGTTAAAGGAGATGGGTTTATTAGATTTATTGCAATAAATGGTGGTAAAAGAGTATTTGAGGTGGTAATTTATTGCCAATTGAGATACATGTTACCAGACATTGAATATTTGTGAATTTAATTAAGCATATAGGGTTTTAGAGTGAAGTAGAAAATAAATGTGTTGCGCTTTAGGGGAAGTATTAAGCAGATTGACATAAATGAGACAAATTGAATGTTCAATGGAGCGAACCGAACATGATTTTGTATTGAAGAATTGTGGAATTAATTATTATTGTTTAGTCATTCTTAGTTTCCTTAGGGTTGATTGTCTCATGGCTTAGAGCGCAACCCCACTGAACTTTACAAGTATTTTTGAATCTACTAGAAATAAGTCGATCATATCTTTGGCGACCCTGATAGTTCACTACATGAAGGCATCGTAGTGGCGATGCCAGACTTAAATACTCGTTTGCAATGATAACTATGGCCACGGGCATGTTATGGAAGGTGTACCATGAGTGCACGATTTTAACACACCGGCAACACTGCAGAAAGCGTGCTACAGAGTCAGTTGTAGGTCATCGGAAGGTCAAGCCATTTCCAAAAAATCACTTCGCAATTAGTCAGCGATTGAAAAGACAAGAGCATCTGATAGTTCTCACCGTAAGATTTTGTGGAGCTGCAATTTAAAGATCCCAAGAAATTTTTCAAATGCCAGACGTTAATGCCGATATTCACTACACAGCATAGTGTGTAAAAACCACCCACAAAATTGACGGCAATCGGTCCAGTCCAATAGACCAAACCCTCATCGCAAATCATTGGGTTGAGATGAAAAATATTTTTTTATCCAGTGTTGAAAGTGTGTTCGGGTGGTCGCAAGAAAACTATAATGCTTGGTTTTCCAAAGAAATACCTTAAAGCTTGCATTGCAGCGACTCCAGCAGAAGGAAAAAGCGAACTTGAGTGTACAAATCGCAGTAGAAGAGGTAGAACCGTCTATAGGACTACCAAATAGCCCACATGTGTCCACAGCTCTATGCTAACCTTATCATAGGATCATAGATCTCCATCAAATGAGTTTAAGAGAGCAGCTAAAATCGTTTGACTAAAGATCAAGTATCGGTCTTAAAACTTCTTCATCTATCCTCTCACGCAGGCTGGCCGGTGAGCAGGGTAGATCAGCCCGTACTTGACGAAGAAGGTCGAAGAGGAATCAGAATAACTAGGGAACTGTTGGGAAGGAGTGCCTGACTGCTAACTTAGAAGAGTGGGTTCAAGTTCCAGTCAAGTCATAACATCTTCCGATCACCGCCACTGTTACACTCGCACCGCTGGGAATTCGCATCAGTAAACCCTTGAGACTAACTTCAGATTTACTGTAAAGTAGAAAGATTCTTTCTTTAGCCGCACAACACAAATGTGATTTGCTTTCCCCTGTTCAATTTTTCCCTGCCATTATGATGTCCAGACGTTCCAAACCAATTTGCTTCGATATCTCCTTTTATTACCTCTTCAATTTCCTGAAATGCTCGTACTGAGTTAAAACATTTTGAAGGAAGTCATAACTTTTTTAGCAAAATATAAAAAAAAAGATTTTTCAAAAATTTATTTATCTAAGGAGCATTTTTCTAGTTCTTCGAACATTGTCTTAATGGCATTAATGTTGATGTTGTTGTTTGTTTGATGAAAAATTTTTTAGCACCTCATCTGAATTGGACATTCACGTAACATACAATACTGACTTCGCCGTTTCTCCACGTATCCATGCTAGAAGTCGAGTCACACTCTTTTAAACTTTTGAATCATATTTAATCTTTCTAGGTTTGAATTTGCAAAAATTAATCCATTTTTTTTTTTTGTTGTTGTTTCAAAACTAAAAATTTCCAAGGAAAGAAAAAAATAATTCCACACTTTTTTTCGGTCTCATCGTAATACAGCAGTTTCGCGGCTTCTTTATCTCTAAATGCAACAACAGAATTATTTCCCATCCCCAGCAATAATCCTATCGTTAAGTCTTTATGCGCGTAGCAAAAAAAAAAAAAAAAACGGAACGTGACACATATTTACATTCACTGCCGTTAATCAGACTGAGCTATGTACAAAAAAAAAAAAGATAAAACCAACGAAAAGACCCACATTTTATCCTGTATACAAACCACACCATCTGATTATAATCATGCTCCAAGACAATGGTTCTTTATGACTTTTTGAAACTTCTGTTTTCGAAACATAAAAGAGAAGCTAAAAAAAAAAAAATGACTCCATGCCATCAACCAATTTTATATGTTTTAAGAAAAAAAAAATAAAAATAAACTCTAAAAAAAAGTTAAGACAATAAAAGTTTTTTCTTTTTCGAAAAAAACAGAAAAAAAAACAAATGTGAGCTAATTTTTCGTTTGCATTGTATTTTTGTATCTGATGAACTTTGGATTTGACTCGAAATGGTGTTTCGCATAATTATGATCAAATTAAATCCTATTACATATAAGTTTTGCAAAAAAGACGGAAGTGCAAAAAAAAAAAGGAAGAAGAAGATAAATTCCCCCCATAACTATAACGTTCACTTCATTTCAAAACTCATAAAATCATTCTCTTCTCGTAAAAAAAAAGTAGAACGAACATTTTCCCAATGTAAATTAATGAAGGGGTTCTACAATCTACACCTACATTATTTAAAAGGAGACGCTATAAAATATAAGAAAATTAAACAACAACGACAACGAAATAAAAAGTTTATGAAATTTTTTTTTATCTTTTGCTCGTTTTTATCATTGTTTGCAAAAGCCCCTCGCTCTCTCTTAGTTTTGAGCGTGAATATGTCTGTTAGTTTAGTTGCCTGCCAATGAAGAAGCATCTGAGCAAAAATAAAAAAAAATATAAGTTCAAGTTTTAAAACACAATGATGATTCCTTAAAGGAAGGAACACATTTTTGAAGTTCTGCTGTCTAATTGGACGGAATTTTGTTTTGTTTAATGGACGCCCAACGAACGACGTCTAAGCAATGATGATTCTCTATATATAGAAATAGATGATGGTGATGGTGATAATGTTGATATTGACGATGATGATAATGATGAGAAGGATGACGGAGAACAAAGAATTTTCCTCGAAAAAAGGATTTACCAACCTCAACCCTTATAATTTTTCCCATCCTTCAGACGTCTAACGTCGTCGTCGTCGTTGAAGCATTGTCGCTGTCTCACAAAACTCTCAAAAAGCAAATGAAACGTTAGTTGAAATAATTTTAGCGAATTAATTTTCAATTAAAATTCATGCATAAAATAAAACAATACGATGCGCGATGGAAATTTTATAAATTTTAAGTAAACAAAAAGTATTTTTTTTTTTAATTTCTGCAGAAAAAAAAAATTAGGAAAAGAAAAAGAAATAAAAAAGGACTTGTTAAATTATTAGAATTGGTAGAGCAGTGGCAGTTTGTTATTGTTGTTGTTGGTTTACTTTTTTTTTTAGCTGATGAAGGTGCGAGACCTTAAATGTATAATGGCAAAAATATTGGGGTTGATTGGCCTGGGAGTTGAGTTTGTTTTTTTTTTTTTTAAATTGAAAGGATTTAAGGACTCTTATAAGCCTTTGTTTGATGGCTTAACACTCTTGATGGTAATTTAATAAGTTTTTTGTGGTTCGTCGCTGTTGCTGCCGCTTTATGAGTAAAGATGAATTATTTTCATCATCATTTATCAACCGCGACGGTTTATTAAAAATCGATTTTCTTTTATTTATGAATACAATTTAAAACGAAAAAAGCATTTGGTTTTAATGTGATTGTTTTTAATGATTTTTTTTATATATATATTTAGCGCGCATTAAAGGGGGTTTTGTGTACCCTTTATATGTCAAAGACACAGTGCGAGCTTTAGGTAAGTAGGAGGGGATTTGAAAGGAGATGTCGGTGAACATTATTCTTGAATTTCGTCACATCACAATGAGAGGGAAAGACAGAGCGTGGAAGGGTATTCCACATTCGCGTAGTACGGCTAAAGAACGAATCCCTGTACTTGACAGTACGACCGAAATTGGGTTCAAGAGTAAACTGATGAGCATTCCTGGAAGCGGGGAGGAATGCAACTGGCTATTTCATTTGAGCGCTTACCGTAAAAGTAACGATAAAAAAATAAAAAAGTAAAAAGTGAGAGACAGGAAACGTTACGCCAGTGTTCAAGTGACGTAAAAGTATCGATGATGTTCCTGTCTCCGATCATTTTGAAGGCTAGTCTTTGTATACTGTCCAAGAAGCTTAAGTAAGTTGCTGGAACACCAGCCCAGTGATGGGAGTTATACTCAAGCTTTGGACGTATATAACTTTTATAGATAATAGCCAGATCAGAAGGGGAAAAGAACTTCTAGCATCTCCAAAGAAAACCTAAACATCTTGCGGCATTTTTGGCTACGTTAAGTATGTGATCATCCCACAAAAAATGGTTTGTGATATACATCACAAAATCATATCACATCATAAAATCGCAAGCAGATTAGTTTCTTCGATGCAAGAGCCACTTAGAGATAATGGCAGGGGAAATATGTCTCGCTTTAACGATAGAAGGCAGCATTTAGTTTTCGAAGCATTAAATTCTACTCGATTTCTTAATCCCCATTTACAATGGTGTCTAAGTCAGAATTTAATGTACTCATCATATTTAGCCGTTTCAGTTCCACGTCCGAAGAGCAGGAATGTGAGTCTGGAAAGGAATATGAAAAGTTAAGAGTGCTTTCGTCAGCGAAACAATTTAATGGATTAGTAGTTGCAGACAGGAGATCATTAATGAAAATAAGAAAGAGGGTCGGAGACAAAACGGAACCCTGTGGCACACCAGCATTTATGTTATGGGTTTCAGACTTGAATCCGTCTAATACTACTTTCGAAAGAAAGTTATTATTCTAACGAAGAAGGGTTTCATCGATACTAAAAGCACACATTTTTGATAAAAGAGCAGGATGCCTAACTTTATCAAATGCTTTAGAAAAATCATGTGCAATAATCTTACTTTCTCCAAATCACACACTAGAATTTTGAATCAAAGTTACAACCTACGTAAACTAATCTTCCGAACTTGAATTATAGTAAGTATCGAACAACGGTTTCAATATTTTTTTTTTTTAAGCTATTTTTCCATGGAGTTCTTTAGCCCAAAACAATTCTCAAGATGAGACTTTTTCTATTTACGAACCTTTGAATAGACGAGAAAGTATTTAGTCTGTAATGCTCTTTAACCCCACATTCTCAATTTTTCTTTATAACCTCATTGTCATTTGATAGTGGTTTATTTTAATAAAATTACAAAAAATATTTTTTATTGTTTTGATATAAAAATTAATTAAATGTTTATTTTTGTTTCTTTCTAGGTGAGTAAAGTAATTCCTTTACTGCAATGTGATAATTTGAACCGCTTATAGGACATCACCGAAGATGTCTTCTGCGTTTTGGTAATGTATTTAAAAATATAATATAATTTTGCGAATGATGACGATTAAAATTAAAATGCTGAATAGCTATTTTATTTTTGGATCTAATGCTGTAGCACTATGAAAAAGTTTATTTTTTAACATGTTGCACTGGTTGCCAAATCTTTTGACTTGGACCATAACACTTCCACTGCACGGCTCAACCCTAAGGACCGACTTGTGGGTTTAGCCGAGTTAACTTAAAATAAGTGAAGACTTCAGCTGTCTTCAATTGACTTGTACATTCATCAGATATCTTAACTTTTCGAACTTGACAAACACACTGTTTGATTCAAATACATGTCCAGAATACGCCTTTTTTAAATGTTCAGAAAATGGGCAGCATTCTGTAGTTTTCTCGTTATTGTGGTATTTTCCCCTACGATGTTTTTGTCCGTTGCTCAGTTGTACGGTCTATTATGAAGGCTTCATAAGAGTCAGCAAAGACTAACTGTTACATTTTCAAGCAGAAATGTGTTGGACATTATGCAATAAAAAGCAAAGGACCAAAGACGTTTCCATGATGTACACCAACTTTGTTATTTCCTTCTCAGTGCGTCAATTTTTAAAACAGTTGCAACCTCGTGGTTATGTTGGCATCTCGAAGTTCCTGTATAGCAGGTTTTGTATTAACAGCTTCTAGGAGGGGTCTATTGATCACGCTTTGAGAGTCGTTTCAGCATTCAACCGTTATGTTACTTTGTCGAGCTATTTTTTTTTTCAGAGAATCCCAAATGTTTTTCGTGTCGTTCGTTTTTTTTCACACAAATAATTTCACCTTGTGCTTTATGCAAAATTCTCTTTAAAAACATTCCGTTACTGTTTTAACCTATGACTAAATTTAAAAAACAAACATTTTCAGTTTTTTGAGAATGGTTGCCTTGGGTCATTCTTATTGTTTAGAGATATAGCCTTACGCATTTTGAAAACTCCGTTCTTGTTTCTAAATCCTGACCTCCCATTTGCATCCTCTTTTGAATATTCAGATGCCCTCCAATATTACCCAGTATGAAAAAATATCCATTCAGTTAATTAAAATTGGATCTCTTTCATTTATCGAGTTGGTTTTTTTTTTCTCCTATTCTTACCGCAAACTATCGACTTGCCAGCCAACGCAAGTGATTTTTATGTGATTGCTAACATGAAGGCATATGTATATCTCGAAGGTATCGGTATTCTCATCTCTATACCTTTTTGTATATTTGCAAAAGCTTTCGGCTTTTGACTACAAATAACACCAGAAATGGAACATCAACGAAAAAAAAATATAACGAAGAACAGAGGCAGGTAGGATTTCGTACTATATTTGCATTGTTTGGTGTACTGAACTGAACTTTTATAAAGGTGACTGTTTTTTTTTTCGAAGTTGAAAAACATATTGTATATATGTAGATTGGTTGAGATGATACACGTAACAAAAAAAAATCAGTTTGAACGTGCATTTGACTTAGAAAACAAAACAAAAAATACCAGATTGACTTTTTTTTAAGCAAATATAGTCAATTCATTTCATTTTTTTAAACCTACCATATAGGATATTGGTAGTATCAGCTATCGCGATTTTTTTAGTTCAACTTGGTTCATTTTGATTTTCAAAAAAATGTAAACAAAAAAGACAATATTCAAATTCATCAAAATCTAAAAAAAAAAATACAATGCAGTAGGCAAGAAAAGATCACTTGAATTTGAAAAAAAAAAACTTTTGTTTTGTGATTTTAGATCAAAGGTCAAAACTGCTCAAGTTAGACCAATATGCTTGAAAATTAGTTCAATTACTCTCAAGCCTAGTACTCAATTTCTCAATAAATAATTATTTGTATTTCTTATGGGAGCAATTTTTAGTGAAAAACAAATTTTTTGACGATTGAATTTTTTAATCGAACTGTGAACAAACCCGAGGTAATTTTTTTTTCGCCCCTATAGATGTCATTGCTGTTGTTTTGTGCAAAAAGAATTGATGTTTTTTTTCTCACCACATAGATAAATTTTCCATAAAAAAGTAAATTTAATTTTTACGGAAAATGTATCAAGAAGTCAAATTATTAAAAATGCATATATAATTTACAGAACTCGGGGAACGAACTAAAGTGACAGTTTCAATTATTTTCGAAACATTTGGTATTACCAAATCCGGCGAAAGAGAGTTGAACGAATGTCGGTAAAATTCCCTGCGCCACTTATATTTTGTTCAATTTATCTGGTATTACTAAAATCGCATTAAATTCGCACTCCATACAATTTCAATCTTTCATTCGCCCCAATTTCGAGAGGAATTAAGTGGATTTTTAATTGAACAAAAATAAACAATGGAAAGTGCAAAAATTTTACTTAAAAGTTTATCATAATGAAAAGGTGTTTATTTAACATTTTTATAGAAAACGGACAGGTTCAATTTAGAGAAATGGTTGAATTGGTGAAGACTTAACCGGACATAGCGAAATAAGAAAAATCTCCCGAGGAAAACCAAAAGTTCTGGGAGAGAGTCCAAAATGATCTCAATGCCTTAAGTCCGCCATTTAAAGGGATTTCGGAATGGAAAATAGTAAAATAAAA
Organism: Syrphus vitripennis; assembly: GCA_958431115.1. Taxonomy (NCBI): domain Eukaryota; kingdom Metazoa; phylum Arthropoda; class Insecta; order Diptera; family Syrphidae; genus Syrphus; species Syrphus vitripennis. The sequence continues at coordinate 122,450,315 of OY288108.1, read as the reverse complement.
AAATGTATGATTTAGATGACATTGAGTCTAAAAAATTCTTTACGGTTCAAAAATAGGTGAGCATTTTGTCACCAGTGGGTTTAAATAACATAACCACGCCAGGGATCTTACATTTTCTGTAAAAATATGCTCTAGCCTCAGGTTTTTCCTCATCCGTCATTTGCAGGTTGGCACTAAATGTTCTTCTAAAATCCCAATACCTCAGCGAAAACAACTGAAAAAGTATTCTGAACCTGAGCCATGCAAATATGCAAATTAGAAACTGACAGCGTCGATAGGATAGTTCAGAAATGATAAGGCAGTTTTAAGAATCGACAATGTACATAGATCATTCGGCGAATTTCATAATAAAATTTTACAACGAAAATGAAAGGGCAGCGGATCGATCTGATTCACAGCGAATAAAATGCTAAGAGTTCTGTAATCGACATGATTGTTCATGGTTGGTTGACGTTACCAAATAAATTTTGGAAATTAACTGGTGGTAAATTGGTGAACTACTACACTAGTGATTGATCGTGTAAAAAAAATATTTTAATATAAAACTGAGGCTTATTAAATAAATATTAAATATTTTAAAAAATCTAGTTACATTTTGTAAAAAAGGTCGCCAGAATATTAAAATAAAATAAGCAAAAAATATTAAAATTAAAAAGTGACTTTTAACTTAAATGAATTTGATTAACTTCCATAGGTTTCTGTTATACGTTAATATTTTATTTTCGGTTTCAGATTTTTGAAAAATACGTCGCTTTTTTAAGGGCCGACGATATGGTTGCTTTAAATCGGAGTCCAATGAAATTTCAACTTAAAAAAATCAACTGATATCTTAATATTCAAAAAATGTTAGCCGCCTTTTTTGCGCATTCTATCCTGCAAAAAAATTGAAATTGTCCCTAAATTTGCCAGCCATACTGTGTCTCTCATTTTTATCTAACGCATGTTTGAGCGCTAAGCGAAGACAAAACAAAAAAAAAAAAACAATATCGCCGTCGCCCGCCGCTTCGGGTCGCTTAAATAAACATTCGAAGAAGAAGTCCATTTCAAAACCGAACATTTATCCCTGCGCTAATACAATATGTAGATAAACAATTTTGTTCACTCGTCTATGTAGATTTCCATGCGAATGAACTTTGAGCGCACGAATTCTTCGCCAGCTATTCCTATACCACAGTTATAACGAATGCGATACAAATGAAACAAAAAAAAAAAACAAAAAAAACGTACAAAATTTACGTGAATATACTGCTAGGAAATTTATGCCATAAACAGAATAGGGGTTTTATTTTAGTTTTACCCTTCAGTTATGCTTTTATTTTTGGTTTGGGTTTCCGTTTAAAGGAATACCGAGAATGGGCAATAATATATGGGATTTTGCCTACCGAGTGCCTATTTACTATGGACCATATCAACTTAAGATTAGGAGGAATTTAAAAATGGATTGAACTTTTCAGTGATTTCTTCATAGGTAAAAAAGGTAAAGTTTTGACAAAGTGGATCCGGCATTTTTGTCTTCACTTTGACTTAGAACTTGGAAACTTAAAAAAACAGGTACTTCTTCTATAACCGCTACGACAAAACTTATTTATCTCGAAAACGGCTCTAAGGATTTTGATCAATTTTTTTTTTGTGGGGAAATGTAAAAAAGTTAAATTATTTGGTCAAAAAATATTTTTCAACAAAGCGTTATTAAAGGTGCCATGGTTCCGCATTTTTGGCTTTCGATTTTTTCAAAAACGGTTTTATTTATTAAATAATAGTAATTTTGCAAGAAAATTTGTTTTTGAAAAAAAAACGATCTAACGGTTTTTTAAAAAAATTGTACTGTTCCCAATTGTGCGATACACATAGTTTTTTTTCGGTTGGTTTGATTTTATTTAAGAGCGATAGAGAATTTTTCCAACTCAGGCATTCTATTTTTCTAAACACTATTTAAACTAAGAGTTGCTCTTTCACATCGTGTCTTTTAGAAATTAGAGTTTGAATATTTAAAATTTAAGTTTTTGTTTGCCATTATTGAAGTTAAGTGTTAAAATACTATACGTACAAATTTCGTCACTAAAAAAAAATATTCAAGTTCAATCTTTTCAATATCTCTTTTATCCTCCGAAAAACTCCCAGTTGAAAGGTATATGTTTTTTTAAACAATATTTATACCTTAAAAGCTTCATTTCAAAACTAGTAAAGAATCATACGTTATATTCAATTACGGATTTTTCGAATATTAAAAGAAAATTATTGGAAAAATTAAAAAAAAAACAAAAAAAACGTTCGTTTTTTACGTTTTCAAATTATAAAATTCTCAGAAAACGTGAAGTGATAGTTCTGACTTTAGATTCGAATTTAACACAAAAAAATCCTCTGGAGAATCGATTTTAAATGAAAAATTCCAAGTATGGATTTAAACCTTCAATTATTTTTTATCGTCTGTATATCAAAAAGTGAGATAAGAATTTTGTTTTAAAACCAAAAAAAAAACATGTTCCTGGATTGTTATTGATGTCTCCATTCATATACATATGTTGCTATTCAATTAGATTCCTACAAAAAATAACATCCAACCTGTTGTGTAATCAATTTGATTTTTGTTTTAACTGCGCAGTTATAAGTAAAAGAATTTATTTAAACTTTATTTTTTGATACAAAGGTACGAGTATAAGCCATTTTATTTTTGTTGACAGATATAATTGCATATTCTATAAATGACTCAGAACAATAAATTTTCGAAACAACAAAGCTATCTGATATAGTTTAAAAATTCTTTTGATTTTTGTATTTTAATAAGAGTATTATCATTGACGGACAAGTTTCGTCGATACAAAAATTTACATTGTTTGATTTCGTTTCCCATAAATTAATTGGAAAAAAAAGTTATTGTGAAACAGATCGATGTATCAATGGTCCCATAATTACGATTTCATGATTGTTTCTATTTATAAACCGTGTCTCCAATTTTTTCCAATTTTGATGGTATTTTTCAATACAAATGCTCGGGAAATCGCAGAGGTAATAAAAGAAGATACCGATAAAAATTGATTTTGGTCGACGACTGGACACTGGAAGGGCGAAATTTTGCCAGCTAAGGCATTCCACATTCGTGTTGTCCGGCTAAATAAGGAATCTCAGTACTTAACAATGCGTCCAAAGTTAACTGGTGGGCATTCCCAGCGGTGCAAGACAGAATGCAACTGGCTACAAGCGATAAAATTGCGACAGATAGGAAACAGAAAACAAAAGTCAGGTTTAGTTAAAAAACAGATTTAGAACAGAAAACAAATTAAAAAAAAAATAATAGGAACACAGAGTGTACTCAAATTTAATATTTGACTTTTCTGGAACTGGGCATCCAAATAAGTCTTGTCACTGTTTACTAAATTTCCGTTTTAACCAAGCATTATAAATCGTAAGATAATCGTTCAACAATCGTTTGATTATCATAAGCTTATCAGATTTTTCAAAATTTTAAAAACCTCATATTGTCAATCTCTAGAACAAAATTTTTCGATTTCAAAATTTTTAAAAGCCTATAGGTACTGCTAATATTAAGATTATTCAAAATTCTTATAAAATGATTCTAATATTGACAATTTATGATTATGAAAACCCAATTCTCCCAATGCAGGTATTTATTACGGTTTTTCTAATTCTCTAATTTTTAATCAAAATACTTCGGCAATATTTCCATCTTAAAATTTGGGGAAAATGTAAATTTGGGCGATATTTCTTATTTTTCTTGAGAAAACATAAAAATTGAGCAATATGAATTTCAAAACTGATTAAAGCATTTTTTACTTGGGTATTATTGCCTAGCCTAGTGAAGGTAAAACGAAGTACATGGTGGCGTCGAATGCGAGAAGAACAGTTGGTCAAACAATCAAGGTAGCGCAGCACGAATTTGAAGTGGTCCAATATTTCAAATACCTTGGGTCAATAGTAGCAGCCGATAATAATATAGAAGAAGCTGCTCAATTCCAACAAAGCCTACTATAGTCTGTCAAAGCTCTTCAAATCCAGAAATCTCACCATAACTTCAAAACTGCTGCTGTACATGACCATGGTCCTGCCAGTACTCACGTATGGATCCGAGACTTGGGTGCTTAGCAAAAGACACTCCGACCTCTTAGCCGCGTTCGAGAGAAAAGTCTTAAGGAGAATTGTTGGCCCCATATGTGAGGAAGGACGATTCCGGAAACGGTACAATCATGAATTGTACGCAATCTACCTTGAAGCAGACATAGTGACAAAAATTAGGCTCGGTAGACTCCGGTGGGCAGGGCACCTAGCTCGCATGAGTGAAGAGGAACTTGCTCGGAAAGTCCTTTGTGGTACATTCTATGGTAGACGGCAGCGTGGTGACCATGCTTGCGCTGGAGAGATGGCGTAGACCAGGACGCCCGAAGCCTTGGGGTGCGCAACTGGATGGCGTCGGCTCAAGACCGGGATAGGTGGAGAGACTTGTTGAAGAAGGCCAGGACCGGACCCCGATTGTCGAGCCGATGATGATGATGATGATTATTGCCTAGCGCCCATTTTGCAAAAAAAGTTCAAGTTAAACCAAAGACTTAAAAAAATGTATTTTTTAAAAACCTTCCCCACAACATTGTTTCCAAAAGCCAATTTTTCAGTTTTTAATAGACTTTGCATAAGAAAGTGTTGTTGTTATATTTTTTTTTTAATTTTATCTGATATTTTTTTTAAATCGAGTTAACAACATACAGGAACGTGCAATGAACATCAACAAAAGACTTACCAATTAATCTATCAAAAAGTTGTATGGAATATTTTGCTGTTATATGAATGTACATTTAGAAAACAGTTACGCTTTTATTTTTTAGTTGTTGTTTTTACATGCTACCTACAGTATAATATAAAATAAAATACTGTGGGACATTTTTGTACAGAGACGACCGACCATATGTGTTGTGCGATGGATATAATTTGTTTTTGTTTTAACGAAATTGCCTGCTGGATTTTTGAATTGCAGCTTGTGTTATTTTATGATTAAAGCAGGAGGATATGTTCGTGTTTTAATAAAATATGAAACTATTGTGTACCTATAAATATATCAAAATAGATATGTACATGTGTGTATAAATTAAATACATTTTTGTAAAAAATTCAAATATACATACATACTCGTATATAAATCAGTTAAAGAGAGAATTCAAAGTTCAACATTCAGAGTAAAAAATTTAAATTTAAAAAATTCCCAAGCTGTTTGTCACAAATTAATTTTTTTCCTTAAAAAAGAAAAATATGACTTTTTCAATACCAAGTAAATTTTTTTTAATTATAATTGAATCGTTCTGACTTATTTTTTTATCTTAAAGATAATCAAAAACAGAACCAGGTTTTGTTACAAATTAGATTTTGAAAACTTATAAGCAAATAATTTAATTTGAAAACCTATGCATACAATTGACAGAAAGATTTTAGAAACATAAAGTTGCTAATAGAAGTTTATATTTTTATTCGAACAGAGCAATTTAAAATAAATCTTATAGATTTCTCTTTTTCGTATTTTATTTGACATAAGGGCATTAGATTTTTATTAATAAGGATTTATTCAACGTTCGATAAAGCCTAAATAAGAGCCTATGCACTGGGTAACTATTCACCCGTTGAGAGGTGTTTTAGCGAATTATAATAAATACGGCTGTAAATTATAATATTTTAAGCTATCCTAAGAAAATTTATCTTTTTTATATAATTTTTTTAATTTTTCTATCTCAATATAGCTTTGAAATGTTTTTGAAAGTAAATTAATAAATCACTTATCTCAGCAAATAAAAAGTATACTTTTCCATCTGACTTAAAACAATGAGTTTTATATTGTTCACATACACTTTTAGAGAAACCTCTGCCTTCCAATTAATCTATTTATCTTGAGTTAGAGAAATCAATAAATGTCTCATATTGCCTTGTTTGAAAAAAAAACAATAATACACAAAAGAAAAAAAAAATTAAAATTCAGAACAATATCTTGAGTTGAATTTTAGTATTGTACTCTCATATAAAATGCGACATGAATTCGAATTTTCAATTTCATAAGGCGTAAAAGAAGAGACAAAAAAAAATATCAATTTGCTATATGTCCTTGTGATCTGTGAAAAGGACATTTTATTTATTTAGGTTAAATATTGAATTCGAATATCAAGAAGTGACAAATACCAATTAGATTGTTATCATAGTAAATTATGGACAAGGGCGATTGCTGTGTCGAAAGAACTTTCATAGTCCAGTCAAAATAAGTTTCAAATTTAACGTTGAAATAAATATTAGTCAAAAAATTAATTACGAAACAATGTCAAAAAAAAAAATTCAAACAAATGCTTTAAAAAATGGCTTTAAAACATTTAAAAAATTGTCAAAGAAGTGGAGTCAGAAATATTATCAAGAATAAAAATTGGACACAAGAGAATCAGTAAAAAAAAGAATTTGTCAAGGAACAACAAAGAGAACATTTTTGGCACCGCCCTCAAAATCAATCAATCATCTGCTCATCAGTCTGTCTAACAATCAGAGTTGCACTTTAATAAAGGCACTTAGTTTATTGCAATCCTTTTACTATTTGATTTTCAGTCCGTCCTTTATTTTGCAAGACTAAATAGCAATGTCCTTGGCAAAATGGTACCTCCTTAGCTTCATAACACGTTTTTTTTGTTGGTGATTATTTTCCACTTTCAAGTTGTTAATGGCTTCCATAATATCTATCACTCCTCGTCTAAAGTTCTTTTATGTCCAGATCGTCTCCTATCAACGAGCGACATTGCACATCTCTTAATCACTTCAAAAGGAATATTTTCTTATTTTATTTGTATAGGTAGATATTTGTTTCATTTTAAAGTCCCACTAACCTATTGAAATTACTTTAAATATGTATTTGTTTTTTTTTACGATTCGACTGCTTGAATTGATGAATGATTTTTGGCTTTGATTTTATCCTTCTCTTTTGCTTTGTTTTGTTTTTTATTCTATTTTTTTTTATTTCTTTTGAAAATGGTCATTTTGTTTTGTCCTTTCATTTCAGCCAGTCTTTCTGTATAACATTTGAAGCATTCGCAATTCCCGACGCGACTTGTGTCGGTGTCCTGACAATTATTATTGTCGTTTTTTTTTTTATTTTTACTCTATATAGGCATTCACTCAATCGTTCATTCATCATTCAGAGATTGAACCATCTTAATAAAATTGATGTTTCATTTTCGAGTTTTTGCTTTGTTTTTGTTTTATTTTTATTTATTTATCATATTCCCGAAACAGCTTCAAAATTCTTCTTTTTTTATTTTTAAAAGCAAAATAGCGCCAGACTTTATTTCGCTTTCAATTTTAGTTGAATCGTGAAAAATCTGTTGGCATGAGAGGGGGTTGCTCGAGGAGTGTTGAGTAGCGAGTTTGAGGGGAAAATAAATTTTAGTAGGATTAAGATTTCATGACATAATCTTGCCAAATTGCTTATTTCTTGTTTATAGCTCAAATACTGGGGGGTGGTTTGGTTATATAGAGGGCGCTTTATGTATGGAAGGCGTTGGTTGTCCATTGGCGGCGGCGATTGTATGAAGGAGGACCATAAATGTGTGTATGATGTCCTCCTTTCTCGTTAAACGTTTATTGCAGTATTTTTTTTTTTTTCAATTTTTTTTTTCTGTTGGTGGTGCAGTAAAGGCGCGATGTAGGTACTTTGTAAAGAGAGAATCATGCTTTAAATTCGTAAAACGTAATCCCCTATAATAGGGAGGACTAAATTTTTTGGATTATTCATTTTAAAGGGGACCATTTTTTTTTTATATCATGTGAAAATTAGCAACTGCCCTGTATTCAACATAAACTTGAAATAATTAAAAATGAAACGAATTTTGTGTTTTGAAAAATTAAAAGCGATCAAACGAATACAAATAATATCCCACTAATTTGTTGTCAAAATTTGTCTCAGAAAATACAGGAATGTTATTTAGGAAAAATAGTATGAAAAAGCATAAATTGCATTATTTATACTGCCAAAATAATCTAATAAAAATATTGAGCTCAAAACAGAAATTTTGAAAAAAAAACAACAATTACTTATTCAAAAATCGTTAAAGCCATTAATTTTAGCTTTCTAAATATTTAAAAAAAAAATATTTTGATATTCAACATAATATGTATGGTACCTTCGACATATTTTTTTTTTATTTTGTACAACATATAATTTAAATTACCTACTTCCAAAAGCCAGCAGAAAAAAAATTACAAGACAGGTACGGCTTTTTTTACCTAAAAAAAGATTCAGCTTCCAAGTTTGAAGAAAATCACTTCAGTAGTTAATTGCCGTTGATTGAGGTTGAGACAGATTTACGGTACCATCCTTGCCACCGTTATGAAAGCTCTAATTAATATCGCAAGTTCGATTATTTTTACAAATCCAAAACTTCCCCATACTGCCTACAATCGCAAGTAGGCGAAGCAAATAGATTTTAGTTTTTAACGGAAAAATGGTGGAAATTCGGCCACACTAGTATTTTTTATTAAATAAAACTAACGAGGCAATTAAGGTATTTATTGTTCTCAAATGTACTATGTTATGAACTGCAACTAAAAAGCGTTGAATATGATTTGGAATTAAGTAATTCATATTCTTGTATTCCCATGTTATTACATAATAGTTATTTCAAAGCTTTATTGTTTTTTTTTTAAGTTTAACAGCCCTTAAAAATAAATTTAAAAAACATTGCATAATCTTAGGTGTATATAAATTATCTCTTTTATTCATAAATGTTGTAAATTTTTAGTCATTTATTCACATCTTCATAATATATGTTCATAATAATCGTTGAATATCAAAAGATTTATTCCTGTGCATTTTAGTTTTAATTTTAAAATTTAAATAAAAACAAAATCATTGCCTCTTCTCAGGTGCATATAAATTTAAATTGTCTTCTCATCCATTTAATTATATTGGCCAGCATCTTTTATTATATCATAAGGTAAACCAGAAAGTCTAAAGGCATCCAATCAATCTTTGATTAAAAAAAAAATAAATAAACCATAAGTAGGTACATAAATATCCTTATACAACATACTCGTACTTCGTATACATGCCTAGCCTATATAATAAATCCAATTTTTAATCAAAAAGAAAATCCCATTACGAGACGATACCGCACGATAACCACAAAATGAATGTGTGAGCATTAAATAATCCTTTCATCTACAACACTGAGTTAAATCGATTAAACCGCAAAAACCTTGATGAAAAACGAGCAATCGCGCATAAGGTACCTACCTACCAGTACCTACCAACCAACCTCACCGGCACGGCAGCGTGCAAAAGCTTTCCAACTCAAACACAACATCCCCAAGCAAGCCAATTCAAGCATCCTCTGATGTGCGGGGCAATTGAAATATTTCCTTTTTTTATTGTCCCACTTAATTTTTTTCGTTTTTTTTTTTATTATTTTATACCTACAATCTGACACACCTCGTTTCATGGTTAATGCCATACAATTTCTTTATGACCTAGAATTTGAGTTAAAATTATTATATAAATCCTCAAACCAAACCAAAAAAAAAAAAAAAAATTGCTAGCAAGGATCCTAGTTATATAGCTGACATGACCTTAGCTTGTAAAATATTTCAACAACTTTATGTTGTATCCCTTTTGCTCTCTGTGCTCCTGTTAAAAAACAACAACAACGAAAATGGAGAAAAGTGTTAACAACAATAAATATAAATAAATTCAACAACAACAAAAAAAAAAGTAAAAGTATTTTTTCCGTGCCATCACTACCTTACCTTCTTCAACTTACCCCACGCCTACACAATCCACATTTAAGTTGTTCATTATAAAAGCCTCCGACCCTGTTTAGAAGACTTGACTGCTCTCTAAAGGCATCAAAACCAAACCAACTTAATCAACCTTCCCTAAAAACTACAACAACAACAACAAAAAATATAGAAAAAATAACAAGTTAGAGTTATAAAGCCTCGAGGTTGAAGGTAGGTGGGTAGGTAGGTAGGTAGGTTTATAAAAATGAATGCAAATGATTTTTATTCAAATTTTATTTCACCCAGTTTTGCCACGTTGAATATTATTCACAACAAAAATTCCTGCAGCCGCCTTATGCTTAAATGTATTACACACAACATAATATACTCGCAGCACTCCTGATGCAAATGAAGTGAAGATGGAAAGCGACAACAACCTGCCTGGGCTCCTCTCCCTCCGTCCGCCCGTCGACAGCTCCATCTCTCGGATGGATATCTTAAAACAATAGGCACTCCATTTTGTGCCAACTCTTCTATATAAACCCGGGCACATTAGGTCTTGTGTATATATTATATGCGTTATAGTGTAAATAAATATAAATACATTCACAAGTTTGCAGGATATTTAGTTATGCATAGGATTCTTTTTTTTGTAGTTGAGCCCTAGAACTAGTCAGAACGTTATTCCGTTTCAAACCTCCCTAAAACATACTCCACACCCTCATACTAACGCACGCTCTTAAGTATTCCCATGATGCATGGAAAATGATAAACGGGAACGTTAGCAAAGCAACATGGAAACGGAACTGAAACGCGTTTTAATGACTCTCAAGTGCACACTCTCAAGTGTCACATATTCTGACAAAAAGCGCGAATTGGATTCCCGGACAGGGTTGGATCTAGGATATTATGTTGTTGTGGCGTGTAATTTTTGGTTCTGTAATTGTGGTTAACTAAATGATACTGGAAGGATCGCCATTTTAAGAAAAACAGCCAGAAACTTCATCATTTGAATTGCAACTCTTCCAGCAGAAGAGAGAAAGGAGCTGCTACATATCGCATGCAAATGACAGAAGTTAGCCTTAGCGGGCGATGTTTTAAGAGGCTGCAAGTAGATTTGACAGTGGGACCGTCTGTAAAGTTACCAGAGAGCTCACAGTAACTCCTGATAAGAGACAGTTTGTTTCTACTAGTTTCGGATGAGGATCAGCTCAAAGAGAAGCAATCTTTAATTGCACCCACTCATTGAGATGAGAAAGCTTGAGAAACAGAGAGCTTTTCTGAAGAGAGGAGTAAAAGAAATGAAATATTATGCAGAGATCTAGAGGGGAATTTGCGTGCGACCTACAGTAGCCGAAGTAATAGCAAGAATCGTCCTGGAAGGAGAAAAAGTATACCTGGAAGATACGCTCGACGCCAAAGAAGCGTCCAGTAAGGGTTCCTTACTGGATAGGGCTGATTATTTCAAAACCTTGCGGATTATAATCGAATAATGTCAAAAAATGAAATGCTATTGTCAAGACGGTTCATAGTGGGGTTAGGCAAGGCTGTATACTTTCACCAATACTATTTCTGTTGGTTATCAGGAATGTTCTGCATCCAACTTTGTCCATTGCGATTGGGGGAACGTTTCATAAAAATAAAGTGTGCATTGCGAATCTAGCGATGCAATGGCCGACCTATAATAAGCAAACGAAGAGAGATCGAAAAGCGAGGAGCACAACTGGAAAAGATTTGGAAGAAGCTGAATTACAACTCCAGGAACCGTACAGTGGCAAGTAGGGCTAGTGAATGCTCTATGTCTCTTAAGGGAAAACTCATGGTCAAAGATGTCTACTAGGTTAGTTTCGTGGAGAAACAAGTTTACCAAAATCGGGCCAAGGAAAAACATTTTTTTTTGTGGCGGCCGGTGACCCTGAAAATCATACACGTAGAACTATATTTTTTTTATCTAATCGGGGTTTAAAGGGTAGGAAAATTCATTTCCATCAAAATATTACTGTATGTACATTTTGTACACAGTTTTTTCCAATGCGCACAAACTATATTAACAGAACTGTGGCAACCCTGAAAATTATTTCAAAATAGAGGTTTATTTCGGATTACGGGCTTAGCTCCTATTTTTAAAGGACGAATATCGGTTTTTTATAATCTAAAAAATTGGCCGTCGCAGTGGCACCCCTGAAAACTATTTATTAAAATTAAGTATACCTAGGTATCTCTTTCAAGACATTTCGTCATCTTTGAGTTAAGCTTGTAAATTTTTGAATTGAAGAACGAATTCGGTTTAAAAAAAACAATAAAAAAAAATCAACTCGACAGGAACGAAAATCGTATTGTTAGAAAAAATTAAAACATTTTTCCATATTCATAATCTCTACATAATGATTTCGAACGAAATTAACTTATTTTCCGTCAATAAAAAAAATCGCTCCTGTCGTGTGTTGAAATTTTATCTACTCGACATAGTTGACTCCATATGACGCGCTCACAGTAAAGTAAACCTTCCAAAAGGATGATGTTATAATATAGTTTACTCGCTGCACTGCCTCATCTACTCAAGGATTAATGAGGGAATGTATTATGCATTAAACGTACACACCGAACAAGAGAAGAGTATAATATATCTTTTGTTAGTTTTTTTGTTGCTGTTGTTGTTGGTAAGTTAAATCTGTTGGTTTATTTAACATTATTGCCTCATTTATCTATGATAATCCATGTTGCTAATTAGATGAGCGATGTTGCATTGCATATACTCAGACATTCTACGTAGCGATGTTTAACAATATAATATAACTCTTAGAAGGTCAACAAGCTTCAGCTTCTGTAGAACATAGATAAGATGGAAGGGGGAGAAAAGATGATTTTCTATCGATGGATGGTGGAATGTGCCTAAAGCCGAGGATATAGATACATATGTAGTATATAATATTGAAAGAGAGAGAGAGAGCACACTTAAAGCAGATCATTTGAGGACAAGAAGATGAGCATAATCCTTATTATCATTTTCATCGTAAATCAATCAATCAATGTCCTTTGTGTATAGCTAGGATTGGGTTTGATTATACCTACAACACACATATGTATATCTTTTGTAGCAAAGTATGTAATGGAAGTTTACTCTTCTAATCGTAGGTATCCCTAAAGGAATTTCATTTGTGCTGCAAGAATCAATAATTATAGAAGGCTTGATGACGACGACGCTAAACATCAACAAAATTTAACCAGCTAACAAACATTTATATAGACACGCATAGTAGGTAGAAGATGATGAAGATGTCCTTGATTCTGTATATGTATGTTTCGACTTGTAATGCGTCAATTAATAGATTAATTATGGTGATCACTATTAATGGTTGATTACTTCTTGTTTTAGCTGCCGGTATTCAATGCCGGAGGAAGATAAATATGACTGACAGAAAATTGAAATAAATTTTGGGGGGATATATTTCAAAATTTCGTCTGATACACATTTGTTAGTCTTGAGGGTATTGCACACACATCTTCACCTCATGTCAATTTAATAATTCAAGGACCAAGAAGTCTGTTTTATTCACGATAATAGGCAAATTGAATTTTATTCCAGAGTTAGTTAGTTTCCACGCCCTTACTACTCCTACGCGCCATCATGTACGGTTCCTGGAAATGAATTTCAGCTCTCTCCGACTCTTCTGCAGTGAAAGTAGTTCCTCATTAAGTGCTTCTAGGCCGGCCCGCTGGTCGCTTGACTCGCATAATGCACAATGCACATGTCGCCCTTTCGAAGCGCATGGGCAATTCTCTGTATGATAGATTCAATGGTTTCCTGACCTGTTCTCGCATGAAATTCATTGGAAAATTGCAAAAACATCTTTCCAGGTGTTGTACCTGCTTGGTCTTCAAGCTTCTAGAGTTGTCTATCTACTACCATAGTGGCAGTCGAATGGAGTGACATCTAAAGTATGGAGGCAACTTTTTCTCAAATTTTTTGACGGATGGTTTATGGAAGTTTAAATTGATATTTATTGTTTACGGCAGTCGAAATAACATTTCATTTGAATATTTGTTTCTTAATATGAATTTAAACTTTTATTTGTATAGTTCACACTCACTTTGGCATCTCAAAGTGCAAGAGCTGCTAGCGAAATTTTTGGCTCATTTAAATAATTTACGTGAAATCACCTTTTTTGTATTCGAACAATTTTGATCTCTTAATCAACTCAACTCGCGAGGTTCCTGATCTTGGTAGGGATCTACCATGGCTATTAATTTTGGTGTAAGTTCCAATTTAATATCATATTTCTGATCGCACTTTAATATAAATTGAATATTTGTTGAACAAAAATTTTACCTAGCATCTTATCGAACAAAATTTACATCAATCATTGAAAAATGTATACTCTCTTCAATCAGTCTCGACTCAAGCTATCAATTGAATAAACAAAATTGTTGTATTCTACGTCCACGTCCATCCATCTAGTTGCATTTCAAGGGTCCTTTTTTTTGTCTAGGTACCAATTGTTGTTTTTATTTTCTTCTGATGTTGAATCAAAAGTTTAATGGCCACTTATCCTGCCAGAGATGTTTTTTTTTTAATCAACGTCATGATAAATATGTACAACAGAATAAAAAAAAAAACAACAACTTTGAAACGAACGAACTATGTCCCAATTATATCCTTGATTGCTGTTTGACTTTTTTTTTTGTTTCTTTCTTCATTATGCATAGCATGCCAATAATTATTATCCTTTTTTTTATTGTTGAAAATCCTAAATTAACAAAAAAAAAAAGAAAGAAATAAAACAATAACAAGGACGAAAAAGAAGAAGTAAGAAGAAAAGTGCTCGAATTACGAATTGACTTGCAAACAGATAATAAGAATTGTTTGGGTATATATCCCCGCAGTTGTATCCTTGCATTTTTTTCCCTTTTGTGCTTTTTTTTTGGTTTGGTTTTGTTTTCTATTTTTTTTTCGCATTTTGTTTTCTTTTTCTTGTCGAAATAAATATTCACTGATGGGTTGTAAGGACTTGTTCCACCACTCTGAAAACTGAATAATTAGTTGAAAAAATGTTTTGAGTAGATGAGATTGAAAGGTAAAAAGAACAACTTTTCAATATTCTGTCGAAAAAATACCCTAAAAGTATTTTTTCTTGGGGATGAAGAAAGGGTTATTTAACCCCTTTAATATTGTCTTACAGCCCTGATTATATAGACTGAGGTAGCGCTGAATTTGTTGTTTTGTTGCATCTTGCAAAGGAACATAGATAACCCGTTAAAAAAAATTGTTTTTAAACCAATAACTTACCTTTAAGTAACTGAACTGAATCGCAAGTAAAAGAACAAAAAAAAAACGGAAAATTTCTTGGACAAGAAAAAAAAAAGACAGAAAAACAAAAATTAAATAAGACACAGAAATAGGATCCAAAGCACAATTAGATATTTACCCATAGCTATACTTACCTATCCTTACCTTTAGTGAATATAGTATAGGGAAGGAATGTAGCTAGGTACTTATTTTAATTTTCTCAACTTAGCCATGGACAATTATATAACAGGCATAAGTGGGTGGCTAGAGCAAAAATTTTCCTTGAATTTGTATATATGTATTTTTTTTTTTTATTATTACTTTATCCTTGCCCGAAGGACTATTTCTGCTTTGACATAATGTCCAAATGTAGGTAGATATCCCTAATCCCTAAAGAAAGAAGAGTCAGTGTCTTCTCCTTGAGAACACTAAACACGAGATGTAAGGTGCAATAAGATAAAAAAAAAAATAATAACCAAATGAAAAGGACTAAAAGATTTTCTTTCCTTTTTTTTTGGTTCCTATCATCCTCTTTTCTTCGTGTTGCTTTTTCTATAAGGATGATATTTGGCCTGTAGCACCTAATTGGGTATTTTTGAGGAAAAAAAAAATAGAAACCAAGGACCCAAAACACAAAAATAAAAAAAAAAAAAATTACAAACACAAAAGGCACAATTTATTGTATTAAAGCAAGTGAATTGGGGCTTACCCTTTTTGTTTTTTTTTTTCCTTTTCATTTTAAGGGTAAGATTATACGTATAATTATTATACATACATATATATTTCTTCCTTTTTTTTTCTTCTTCTTCATTAAGTTCTTCATTTGCTAATTAGTTTATGGGAATTTCTTGTTTTATATTTATATTTATTTATTTTTTTTTTTTTGTTGTTGTTCTTTATTGCAGGTCTTACGATCTTCACTTCATTAACTCGAGCAGACGAATCTTTGGATACACGAGAAGGTGCTGATTTGACATTAAAATGTCGCTTCACTGAACACTATGAATCGAATAATTTTTCATTTTATTGGGCGCGATGGACAGCGAATCCGGTGCAATTTGATAATGTTGCTATTGGTGATGTGCCACTGAATTCACAATACAGGTAAATTTAATAAAAAAAAATATGTACATATAATAATAGAGTAGGGTGGTTCTTAATTTTTGAAAAAAAGTTATAAAAAAGAAGTGTGACTCGTAAGAACAGTCAAACAAAATATTTGTAGAACATATACGAATCACCCTAATGTATGAATATATTTTTATTACTATTCGTAAAAGATGAATTTGAAACAGGATCTTCAATTTGTTTGATATAAAAAAAAGAGAGATAATTTATTTTAAAAACTTGAAGAGAAGTAATTTAATATTTGTGGAAATTTTGTTATTGAAAAATGCATTCAACTTATGCACCGAAAAAAAAAAATGTAAAAAACCACCGTAAAAGTGATAGTTTTCGCTTACATTTTCCAGCTGATGTTGCGCAATGTTACTTTTGATAAGACTGTCATATCACTTTTGATATTGCAAATGTACTTTCAACATTATATACTTGTCAAATGTACATTGACATTTCATACAATTTTTGGATTAAAACTGTAGATATGATATGAATTCAACGTTATCCGGACATGAACAATGTCATCTTGACATTGTATTTTGGGATAAAAATGTAAAAATGATATGAACTCAATGTTATCCGGACATGAACAATGTCAAAAAATGATATTAAAATGTTATTTTGACATTGTTTCATGTCGAATTGACATTGATATTTTACATTAAAAATGTAGAAATGACATGAACTCAACGTTAAATTGACATGACCAAATGTTGTTTTGACCTTATTTCATATCAAATTGACATTGAATTTTTACATTAAAAATGTAGAAATGACATGAACTCAACGTTAAATTGACATGACCAAATGTTGTTTTGACATTATTTCATATCAAATTGACATTGAATTTTTACATTAAAAATGTAGAAATGACATGAACTCAACGTTAAATTGACATGACCAAATGTTGTTTTGACATTATTTCATATCAAATTGACATTGAATTTTTACATTAAAAATGTAGAAATGACATGAACTCAACGTTAAATTGACATGACCAAATGTTGTTTTGACATTATTTCATATCAAATTGACATTGAATTTTTACATTAAAAATGTAGAAATGACATGAACTCAACGTTAAATTGACATGACCAAATGTTGTTTTGACATTATTTCATATCAAATTGACATTGAATTTTTACATTAAAAATGTTGAATTGACATGAACACAATTGACATGACCAAATGTTATTTTGACGTTATTTCATGTCGAATATTATATTGAATTTTCGCAAATTTCTTATTTTAAACACATTACTTAAACCTTGCCCTATCAGTGTTAACTTACTTTGATTGATATTTTTGTTCGTCAACGACCAAAGAAAATCCCCAACAGCTTTTATTTATGTCTGGTAACACAAATATTCATTTCATAGGAAGAACAATACTTACATTCATGATTACATTGATTTCGTAATTACTTAAATCAGTTTTTTTTAAATAAAAAAGGATTTGTTAAATTTTTTTCATAACACTTTATTTGGTAATAAACAGAATCAATTTGATAATAATTTCTAAAATTAACAAAATCAAAATTTATTATTTCAAAGGAATAGCATTAGGAACAAATGAACAAAATATGCTTATTAACTATTATAATATAATTATAAATATGATATATCTACATTTTTTTAACTATTGTTTTTAAAATAAATTACATCACATCTTACGGAACAGAAAATTATGATTTACTTTCATACATATTAAGTTATTGTTGGCAAATATCCAATTTTGTGAACAGACCCTTTAAATGTCAAGGAATTAAAAAGATTAATTGTGGAGTTTAACCAAAGCTTGAATTTTTTAAATTGAGGTTTTCTTAAGTTTGCTTGTTAAAGATAGATCAATGAGTCTTAGAGCCGATTTTTTAATCATCAATTGAACTATCAGAGGAAAAATTAGTATAGCAACATGAACAAAGATGAAGTACTATCAGAAGTTTGACTGGCTGTTGAAAAAATGGCCCTTAACAAAGTTAGGAAAAGTGCCCATAGTTCATTTCTTGTAGGGATACGATCATTAATAATAATAATAAGTGGAAAATGGAAAAATCCTATAATTTCATAAATTGTGTATATACAAAAGATATACTGGCTGACTTATTATGGTGTAATGAACTTTGAAATAATTAATATTCCGATTTTATTTCTTCGAAAGGGTTTGCACAGACATTTAAATAATTTAAGAACTCTTCTTTCTCTGAATCTGGAATACATTTTAAGACTCTTTGTTTTATTGTTTCTGTCATACTCGAAGTAATAGAAGAAACACCTTGTTGGATGTCTAAAACATCTTTTCGTGTAATATTGTTTCTTTTATGTAAAGTCATGGAAAATTCCTTGCTTTTCTGCGAAATTAAACATTTCGATTCGATAAAGGTAATTGTTTTTAGGTTTGAGACATTATTTTCTAGTAAAATTGGTATATCTCATGAAAGTAAATCATCACTTTTTAAATTAATACATTCTGAATTTATATTTTCTGAATTTCGTTCTTCGTTAACATTAATACTCTGTAACATATTCTTTAAATGGCTTTTAGTGTGTCTTTGAAATGAACTTATGTTTGAAAAAATGTGATTCAAGTCTGCAAAAATGCATTTGAATTCACTATAAGAGTCTAACCCATGAATAAGTTTAAAATGTTTGCAAAGAAGGGATAGTTCTTGAAAGCTTGTATTACCAACAAAACAATTTAAAGTCATTATGAATTTAATATTTTATAATTTTAAGAAATATTCAGAATTAATATCAACCATTTTTGAAATTTCGAAAACTTTTTTGAATAACAAGTAATAATAAGTTTTTTTTAAAGTAAGGATAGTTCTTAAAACTTGAAACGTAAGGATAGTTCTTTGAACTTGGATGCTGTCATAGCTAAGTTGAGCTTAAAAGCTTAAAGTTTTTTAAAAGTAAGGATAGTTCTTAGAACTTGAAACGTAAGTATAGTTCTTAGAAATTGAAAAGTAGGGATATTTTAGATTTGAGAGGAATGAAGGATTTTATTTTTTTAAATCTTGTATAAACACGGCTAATGTCGGGCTCTTTTCATCGAAGATTGTCGAAATTTCAAAAATATGGCTTTGAATGAAAAGCCAACTCAGTGCTGATTCTTTTGGATATTTAAGTTGGAATATTTGAAAAACCTTAAAACATATATCGAGAGCCGATAAAAAAGAATTAAATTTCAGTATATTGTTGCTGAAACTTACATAAAACTCTTTCAATGATGTTATCTCTGATCCTACTACGAAAATGTACGGTTGGATCGTATTTTTGTTGAGAATCGATGTCTTCAATTTGTTTTCTCTCGCCAGCTCCAAGTCGTTAATGGTTCTCAGGTGGATAATACTACTGTTGATGGCATCGGTAACAGTAGTTTTATGTACTACTGACTTCCCTTCTTTTTTTGCAACGAACCTCGCCGTTGGTTTCAAAATTGCGTTCAGCAACATTGTCAAAATACAATCTCTAGAATCTGAAATTGAATATGGCTTAGTAAATATAAAAAAATATTTTATAGTATTGCTGACTTACTTTTGTTGACATTTTCGTCTCTCAAAGTATCCAACAAACTGCGAAATCTTTTGTCCTTGATGTTTGCGTCGTAATACGCAAAAAGATTGTTGTCTAATTCATCCCATTTGTTTATTAATTCATAGGATTTGTTGGGAAACATAATCCCAAAGTCGTAATTGATCTGTTATAAAGATATTAAGATAAGTTTGAGATAAAATTTGGAATAGATATTTGATAAAAGATTATATTAATTAATAATCATCCTATTATTTTTAAGTTAAGTTTTTAAGAAGTTGACAAAATCGTTTTCAAAATATTGATATTCAAACAAAAATTTAACTTTTTTTGAAAATTAAAAAAACGCATTTTTAACCTTATTTTGGATAAATGTTGAACCGGAAAGTTGAGCTTTTTAATTAATTTTAAGGTGTCTACTAAGTTTTAATATTTATCAATGATAAATTTAATAATAATATTGACAACCGTCAAAGAAGTTTGAGATTTATATATTAATACACATTGATTACAAAAAAAAAATAATTTTGATCTTTGAATTAATATACTTACGAATTGTTCTCCACCAGATTGTTTATGAAATGGCCAGTCATCTAAAATTTTCTGAAGGTCGTATTCCTTTTTAATGGCTTCCTGACGCAATATGAAAGTTTCCTTCCATAGGTCCATTGCCTCACGCTCATCATTCTGCATTAATTTAATTTTTTTTTGTATGGCTGTCTTAAGTGGTTTATTTTCAGAAGATGGAGCTGCATTTTCTTCTTCTTCTTCTTCTTCTTCTTCTGCTTCGTCAGTAAACAATCACCTGAAATAATTTATTCATAAAAACCGCTTTTTTTTTAATTTTCTGATAGAAATTCCGTACAGAATTTTTCACAAATATTTGATTCAAACTGTATTTTTTATGAATAAATTACTAATTGTATTACTTAACACATACAATTTACAAAAAAAAAATGTTTGTACCGATGCGTTTTCCTGATATTTCTGGCCAGCCGGCCTATTATTTCCCCACCCGTCCGTAATTGATTTAAATTTTAAAAAGGGATTTCGAATTTGTGGGTATGAAAGGGGTAAAACCCATTTTTTGGCTTATTTCTCGAAAACTTTCAACTTTTTTTTAAGAAATGTCTTTACGAAAATTGTAACGTTAGTGAGACACCCTATATAGATGAAAAATATACCAACAAGGTTGTTACATTTTTGTGACCGTATGTATATTTGCATATTGGCACACAAGAATGTTATTTTCACATGAATCAATGTAGTGCAGTAGTTCCACAACGTAATTTTGTACGTGCCTACAATAGAATCAATGTATTTGAAATACTACTATAATGTGAAAACAACATTTTTTTTAAATATGAATCAATATATTTGAGATACATATATTTTTGAGATGTGAAAATGACATTCTTTTTACATGAATCAATTTTCCCATTTAAGATACTAATATAATGTCAAAATGACACTATGTGTGCTTTTAAAGGAATAATTTATAAATACCCTGCCTTTAACTTAATTATACTGATCACCAACTCTATTATTTTACTACTTCTTGTTTTGGTTTTACTAATATTTTTAAAACAACAATTTGAAGAACACGATCACGATACGCGATGTCTTGTTTCATATATTATGTGTAATGTATATTTTCAATTTTGTGCTAGTTTCTTTATAAAATAACAATTTCAAGAAAAGACTGTACTGATCTCGGCGTCTGCCCCCACTAACATTTAAAAGAATACCTACAGACAATGTCATTTTCACATTAGTGGGTGCCTAAAATACATTGACTCATGTAAAAATGGCATTGTGTGAGCGTGTATATATTACATTAAGTGTGTATTTGTGACGCTTATCGTCTGAATTTTGATGAAATAAAATAGGTACTAACTGTAAATGAGGAATGGAATTTATGAATTATCATATAGAAGAATACAGAAAATTTAATTTTCACTTTATAGATTATCCCAAATACATACATAATACATACCTATGTACATTAAATCAAAAGAAAAGAAAAGATCACGGCGGCGCGGCGACGGCGTCTCTCGCCACTAACAGAAAATGAGGGATGGAAATAGAATTTATGAATTCATTTAGAAGCATACCTACAGACAATGTCATTTTCACATTATTGGGTATCCCAAATTTATTGATTCATGTAAAAATGACATTGTGTGAGCGTTTTTATATTAAATTAAGTGTATTTGTGACGCTTTTTCGTAAAAATTTATAAAATGTAGGTACTTACTTTTTTGAAAATCCACTAGTAGGTAGGTGTCGAGGAAAGCACTTATTGTTTTTTTTGTTTTGTTTTTTTTTTTTTTTAAATAATCGGGACGCACTAATGGGACCGATCGCGGCACAAGAAAACACCCGCTGTTTTTATTCTTTAGTTTTTTTTATATATAAAATTCACGATTCACAAGTTCACGGACTAGCACTGAAACTGGACTGTCGGACTGATCACAACGAAAGAGAAACACTAACTGAGAGTTGAGCTATATGCAATTTATAATTTCCTGTTAGCACACAACAGACAACACGCATACAATGTTGTTTTTACAATGTTAGAGTACAAAATACGTTGATTCATGTAAATATTACATTTCTGTGTGCGTGTATATACATTAAAAATATGGAAAAGACATTTTTTCGTGTAAAAGTAACATTTTTGTGTTCGTTTGCATAGAAAATTCCAGAAAATATTCGTGACTCCCTATCACAGTGTTGCCAATAAGATATAATTTTGCACCATACGTTAGTTATAGTTTTTATATTTTTAAACTCAAAGGCGTAATATTCTGATAATATATGCATTTTTTTGACGATCTTAACACACCAAAACAAGCCAACAACAATACAAAACGTCAAATCTCAAACGATACGTCAAAATTTTTCCCAAGTTATCAAGTTTATTTAAAATTTGTGAAATAATTTTATATGCTAGGCAGATTATTTTGTCCATACAAAGTTGACAGCCCATTTATGCAGAGATATACATATTAATCTGGTTTCTCAGGTTTATCGCCATTGAACTCTAATTATGGTGGATTTGTTTATTCTAGTTCGGAAAACGTATTGCTGAAAGATTTCAAAATATATATTTTCTTTGTAGCATTTAATTCATCATTTAATTTTTGTAAATCGTGAACATCAATTTGTGGATCTATGCCCGACCGATGGACTCTAGTTTTCTTTTAGATCTGTTAAGTTTTTCATTGGAAACTAAGAATAAAGAGAAATACGAATTTTATGTTTCTGGCAACACTACATTTACGTCTGAAATTTGGCGGTTAGAGAGATTTTGAAATAATTAATGTTCTTATCACATTGAAAATATCCCAAAGACGTTGATTCTTGTTAAAATTACATTTTTTTTGTGTGTGAAGTTGCCATAAGTACAGATTTGTTTGCATTTTAAATATTGGTAGATTTGGTTGGCATAAAATAAAAACAAGTTATGGATTTTATCGCGCTAGTTGTATATTTGTTTAAACATTATAAATTATTGTAGTATGTTGTTAACTCTCTTTATGTGAACACGATATAAATATTAGTTGAAATGGTTTTCGCTGATGAAGATTTTTATTAAAGAAGTTAATCCATTGGCCACCTATAGGTAGGATAAAAATGAACTTAACTAAAATTGTTGAAAATTTAGCAATTATCTACAGCCTTACTTATAATCTTAAGATGCATACAAAAAATTGTGTGCAAAATTAGTTTCACACCTTTATACTTTATTCGCGTTTTAACATAAATTGTTTTCAGGTATCTTCATCAATTTTTGGGATTGGAAGGAGCAAAAGAAATTCAAACATAAATAATTTTTAGATAAAAGTCAAAAATGAGTGAGATATTTAAAAAAATAATTTTTAATGAAGCTGGTGGCCAAAGTTAAGAGGTTTATTTTTATAACAAAAATGCTCAAAACTAATACGCTTAACTTGACAATAAATAAAATTAAATGATCACAATCTTATTCTTCACTAAGTGGAAAATTAAATCATTAATTTATTGAAAAAAAACTTCAATTGTGAAAATAGCATTTTGAACAATTTTTGTTAGGTTAATATTTAGTCAAAAAACGAATAGAAACGCGAGTTATTTAGCAAACGGATTAAGTAGGTACCTATATATTTTGGTAAGATGAGCCAGAAGCTTGGTCCACCCACATAACATCAACAAGCCATGTGTGTGCCTTTAATAATCAATAAGATCCATTGGTCTGGCAATGATACTACGGACTAAGTATCCATTTTGAAAGTATATTTTTAAATGATATTTTACTGATGCTAGGTCCACTGTATCTCTGCCAGACTGATGGATTCTAGTTTTCTTTTGGATTTGTTCGGTTTTTGAATTAGAAACTAAGAACCCAGAGAAATACGAATTTTATGTTTCTGGCAACACTACATTTACGTCTGAAATTTGGCGGTTACAGAGATTTTGATATAATTAATGTCCTTTTCACATTTATAATTATCCCAACGACGTTGATTCTTGTTAAAATTACATTTTGTTTGTATTTGAAGTTGCCATATGAACAGATTTGTTTACATTTTGAAGATTTTTGAAACAGGTGCAAATTTTAGAAAATCAAAAATCAGAATTGAAGAAAGAAAAAAATTATTTCGATATTTTATCTCGCTCTTTCTTAATACAAAGAAGTCTAAAGAACAAATTGCAGTCAAAATAAATCCAGTTGTTGAGTTCTATGTGTATAGATATTTGTACATTAAACATCTCACACACATTCTTGTGTGCGTTTAAATACAAATGTGCATTGATAATTTGCAAGCCTTCGTGACGGTTCGACGTCTTAAATTTGGCGCTTTGATATTTTTAATGTTCATTTCACAATTTGTATATGAATGCCAATTTAACATTCATAATATCTCATCTACAATGCTTCATGCAAAAATTACATTTTTTATCGGTGAAAATATTAATGTTCTTTTCACAATTCGGATATAAATGCCATTTTAACATTAAAAATGTCTCATCTACTATGCTTCATGCAAAGATTACATTTTTTATCGGTGAAAATTTTAATGTTCTTTTCACAATTCGGATATAAATGCCATTTTAACATTAAAAATGTCTCATCTACAATAAACATTTAAAAAATGTGAAAATGATGTTGTAGATTCTAAAAAAATAAATTGATAAGAATTTTTGATATTGCAACGTAAATTACACACTGCAAAAGTGTAAGCGTTTAATGTAGTTCTGACATAAAAACTATAAAACGGACATTTTTTCATGTCAGTATTACATTTTTTTCCGTTATTTTCAAATTTTTGAACAAAATTGAATTTGATATGACAAAAATGTCAATTTTACATGTCACTTTTTTTTCAGTGTGTCACTTGGCAGATACAGTAAAGCTTAGCGTCAGACAGTTACCCTAAAGGTACATTCTCCTATTTACTTTAAAGTATCAAAGATAATTGTGAAGCAGACATACACCTACAGTGGGGTCTTCTATAAGCCAAACATCTTTATTTACCAACGATTATCAACCCGTATTACTGCTTTAACTTAAGGAATTAATTATAAATAGCGAATCGAATTTTCGACTCAAAGCGAACGTCTGAAAAATCTAAGATTTTGTAATGTTATAGGAAAAAGGAATTTTAACGTTTGAAAAGAGTAATCTTTCGCAAAACCTTTTCCCTTAAAGGTGAACATAAAAATGCGAGTCACGAAAAAAGTGATCGTTTGCTTCGAATTGAATTTTCGATTCGTTATAATATGGAAGCCTAAGGCTCCACTTGTGAGGTTCAGAGGTACTTGTGAGGTAGACCACAGATAACGGTGTACCTTCTGGCTTTAACCAACTAAATGCAGGTATCGTTGCTTTTCCCCACTTGAGCTCATTCCACTTCGATTATTCTTCGCCAAGTACTTCTATATCAGGCCGCTCGCCTGCCTGCTGGTGTGAGAGAGTTACATTGTCAAGCGGTGCGGCTCTACTGCCACTTACTTCATCGTATGATGAAGTCAATGGACTCCTGACCTGCTCCCACATGCCATCCAGGCATCTATTAACGAACGTTTGCAGCTTTCTTGACAATGGAGGTGAATTTCCAAGTGTTGCACCCATAAAAAAGCCTGGATTCAGCATTGGAGAAGATCAGTTAAAGTTTAATAGTTGTTTCTCCATATTTTGGAATTACGTCGTTTGAATTTTCGATTCGGTTGGCAATATCTAGTTCAGTTACGCTTTCAGTAGGCATAATAATTCCAAGATATTGATAATTTCGAAGTCGATTAATAACAGTTGAAGTGGTGATCATTGTTCAACGAACTGTTCGATGATGATCGGGAAAGTGTCAATGTGGTCCACACAGGAAGATCCATTGCGAAATTCTGTTTGTTCAGCTTCGAGTGTATCATCTAGTTAGTCTTTTTTTTTGCTCCAGGACGATTCTTACTACAACCCTCGAATTCATTTCTAGTGACGCACTACGTAAGATCACCTTTCCTTGAAATCTTGACGATCACTCTTCAGGAAAGGTATCCGTTTCCCAAGTTCTCTAAATGAGTAACTCAAACGATGTTGTTAATGCTGCTCGTCAGAGTTCTCTAATCATTCCTTTGATTTTGGTAAACTTTTCTTCACTGGGAAGTACACTGCGTATTCGGAAAATTGTTACGTACGGGTTACTGAGCCAAGGGTTCACTTTGCAAGCAAAAATTGGCATTGATCTGTTTTTGCATTTTTAACAGGTGAAGCTGAGAGCTATGGACACCTTATAGTTTTTTGATATTCTTCCGGGGTTTTCTTGTAATTTCCGGACTGCAGCTGTACTTTTTCGTATAAAAGCAATCTTTGTGGAAGAGGCTCTCTTAGTTGATGGAAAACTGCGAGATGCTATTAAACTTAGGTGTCCGTGTGTTTTCTTGATATCTCTGAAATGTAGCTGTACGTAATCTTACGATAGCAACCCGGACCAATCCGACGTTTGCACCTCTTCTGTTTCGGATAACCTGAGGACTGCCGACTGATTGCGAAGTGGTCAATTTGGTTGGAAGTTACTTGCCTATCCATGGAGTCTACTAAAAAATTTCAATTACACCACGAAAAGCCATAAAATATTTTCACTTGTTCTGTATGCATCCTACTTTAACGTTGATCCAACTTTATCGTTAAGTAATATACATTTTTTTTCCAATTTTCTACTCAAGCTATTATTAAACCACGACCTGAAATAAGAATCAGAGTTAATTGAATGATTTCCTTTCAACTTCCTGTACACAAGCAATTGCTCATTTCCCTTTTTCACAATGTGCAATATCTATAGATGCCAATATCTGCGTTGGTGGATAAAAATAAATAAATTTTTAAACCTACATTTTATAGTATCCTTTTGCCAGCGTAGACCCAGACCCAGTTATACTCACTTTTGCACTGCAGATTGTATTTATACATACATCTTTTAATATATAAATAGCAATATTTTCCGCTACATATTTTAAAATATTTTACACTCGATTTACATGACCATTTATGATGCGCGGCCTGTGTGTGTGGTTCTCTGTTTGTCCATTTTTTTTATAAACAATCTGCCCTTTCCACAACTCTAACCTATAATAACAAATAAAGCCCTTTATAGGTAAGCACTGTACTGTGTATCAATATAATAGTTGTTGGAAGCATCCTTGCATTAACCATTTTGCCTTCATCTCTTGCCAACTTTTTAATCGCACACCATCCACAATATACCTATATAGTAGAAATCTATTGTTGTAAACGTGAATTTCAAAACCACAAGAGTTTGGTTGGTTTTATAAATTGCTATATTTTTAGGTTCTTTCAGCAAAATTATCGAATCGCAATAAATAAACAATAAGGATTCTATTCTATGACCACGACAACGACAACGATGACAAAAATAATACCTTATTCGAGTTAACTTAAGATTCCAAAAATGCACGTCATAGATAAATTTCTATAAAAACGTGTCCTTCGATTATTGGCATCGATATGGTCTAATTCAAGTTTTCTTCGACAACAGAGGCCTCTATGTCCACAAACTAATAGCAATTCACTGCTACAAAAGTTCGTTTCAATCCAAAAGGCTAATAAAATATTGCAAGGAGCGCGAAAAAGGACCCAGCTACTATTGCAATTCGCCCATAATTTTTTGTCTTTCTTTTCAAATTTATGTCGAAAGTTATAATAGAATCGAGATATATGTAGGTATGTATATGAGAAAAGCAAAAAAAAAAAAAGAAACCTAAAAGAATCCCAAATTATTGTTTCAGGATTTTCTGTATAGATACAGACAGCCTTGGCGAGAAAATGGTAAAAGCCAAAAGTTAAAACGAGAAACAAAAAGTAAAAATAAAATAGATTGCCTTCTCTGTTCGAAGGAAAAACCGGAAGGAAAAATCTTCATTTCTTTTGCTTAAATAGCTATAATCTTTCATGAGTGTGCGAATTTGGATCGCCTGTCTTCAAATAGGGGGGTGGGGAGGGGGAATCTATATCTATACAAATGGCAATGTAGGTAAAGAAGGACTAAAGTAAAAAAAAAAAAAACGAAGAAAATTAATTTATTTTATTTTTGGCAGCAAATGAGAGAGATCTAAATTTGTAATAGGATGCGTGGAGACGACAACGGACGGCTATTGAACAAATTGGGTGTCATCTCAGAGAGCTTGAAGGCATTTATCCTTGAAATAGGACAACCAATTTAGTGGTGTGTCGTCTGTTCTTTATTTTTTTCACTCCTGTTTTTTTTTCCTTTTTTTTTGGCTTTTTGACAGACAAACGATATCTTTTAAATGTCTTCATTCATTTTTCTAAGTTGAATAAATATTTTTATTTCCTTCTATAATACGGTTTAAGTTGAATGTCCTGTGGAATTTTTTTTTTTATTTTGATGGGTCTTTATTTTGAAGATTTTTTGCCAATTTATTTTTTTTTTTTTTAAGTTGAAAGAAATAAGATGCTTAAGTGATTTTTTTTTATTTGAAGTGATGATGAATTTAATTTGAGAATTTTTTTGAGAATGCTTTAAATTTGTGTATTTAATACCTTCTCGTACTCAAATAACTACCATTGAATTTTTTTTTTTTTCAAATATTTGAAAATGGTCATTTTGGTGAAATTTGTTATTTTTGCAATGTTGACCATTTCCACTTGTCCACTTGGGAAGACGTAGTTCGTGTGGATTTATTTTCCGCATTGAAGAACAACTTACGTACTAAGGTCTTTGAACCTACTGTGTCCGTGAGTTTCCTCGTGCAGGGCAAAGGCCTACACTAGTTCCTCGCGCCATTGAAATACAGTTCCAGAAGTTGTACTTTAACTCTCCAACTTTCCCTAGTTATTATGCTCCCTCTTAGATAGGTCTTTAAGTACCTACTTCTCCTTAATTCCAAGTTCCATTTCGTCGCTTTTAAAAGAGTATGGTTGCCACTTACTTCTTCGTATGGATGTCGACTTGTTCTCGCGTGCAGTTCATCATTGGAGATATAGTTGTATCAAGATGTTTTACAGACTTCTACAATTTACAAATGTTTGCAGCTTCTCCTGACAGCAGCTTTTGCTTTCACGATTTAGCTTTTAACACATTCATTAATACAATACTTCCAATATATTGAGTTTTTTCTATCATCTCAACTAGTTGTCTAGAAATGAAAAGATGAAAGTTCCCAAGGCTGATCATTTTTCTATCTGCTCTAAAGAGCTCTACAGAAATATCATTAAGTCTAACTGCATTCTTGTTATTCTGTGCCTGGATTGCATAAAGATTTCTGAAGGGTACAGTGTGATGCACTCGGGAAATTGTTACTTCGGAGAGGTCATTGGGCGTTGGGTTCACTTCAACCTGCCTTGAAATCGATGAAAGATTGCTTGGGGGTTTGACAATTGTTTGACTTTCTTGGATTTTGTGTTAGACCTACCGTAATGTGTAAACTCGATCGATGCCGAAATTTATAAAGGTCGAGAAGAAGAAGAAGTTACAGAAGTCATAGGGGCTCATTTCAGAGCCACCTCGTGCTGTTTAGAAAAGAGATCAAGATCTTTATTTCAGAAATTTCGTTGTGGTCTGAATGAATTTCTTCTGGGCCTGCATATTAAATCTGGACTTATTATAGGTGGTCCATATCTCTCTAGATATAATGCAGTTGGTAAGGTTGCTCCACCCCTAATTGAATGTGGCGAGAATATGTAATTGAGAACATTTTTTTCTTTCATAACACCAAATGAAGTTCGTAAAGGAAACTAATTTTGTATGAGTTTGATCTCAATGTGTCCAGAATAGGACATTTGCAATAAAGAAAGCCCTACTCAGAGAGCCTTAATAAATGCTAATACACTGAGTAATTGTTCACCCGTTGAGAGGTGCTTTAATTCTAAATATTATAAAAGAAATGAAAAGTAATAACCTTTCTTCATTCCTTCGGCTCGTATATTCAAAAATTACTGTTACTCCCAACCATATTATTTTACAGCCCACACAAAGCCACAATTCATAAAACAATTGCATTGCAATTACCATATTGTGTGAAGTAACAAATCACACGAAATTATCCATAAAATGTCAGCAGGCTAACTTATTGGAGGCCATTAATAACTTGACTCCATTTTTTTTTATCCTTTCCTAATTTTCTTCTTCCAATTTTTTTTTTTAAATCCTTGTATCTAAATAGAAAAAAAAATATAAGACTTATGGACTAAAACCTACACACATCGACTTTGTCTGTACTTAAATCTATCCCAACTGTTCTGCGACGACCGAAAAACATGCAAAAGCATTTTTTTTTTCTTTTAAGTAGCTTTTACTTTTCCATATCATATATCTCCATGAGAGGGTTAGTATTAAAACTGCCTGTTCTTTTCCGACGATGCTTCCTCCCATTTTTATGCCAATAAAAATTGAGACAGACAACAACAGAGAAGTACTACAAAAAAATCTATATAACATTTCAGAATAGCAACAACATGAATAAAAAAAAAAAAAAAATAAGTAAAATCTAGGAAAACACGACTTCCTTGGTACCGACAATATTTTATCATTCCTTATTTGTACCACCTACCCTACATGCATAGCTCCCTTGTATTTTTATTAGTGACTCCTCTTATTCTTACTTCTAATATCCCTCATTTTACTCCATTTTGTGTCTTCTCCCACACGAAGAATCTCATTTTTTTTGTTGTTTACTTCTTCTTCTTCTGATGTTCCATGATGGCTTCCCTTTGCCACGTCGCATCGCGTCAGGTTGAAATAAATCCAATAAACCTTTTCGGTTAGCAGGTGCTTCTCTGGCTCTCTGCATCTTTCACTCATATCGGGAGGATTTTACTTGTTTTTTTTTTTCGTACGAAATAAAACAAGAAAAGGCTTTAGCGCTTCTTGCTAAATACGAAGACGAAGAAGAATTTGTTTTGTTGGGGATGTGAGTCTATGTGTGTGGGAATATTTTTTTTTATTACCCACGAAGATGAATTTGAGAAAAGAAAAATATGAATAATTCATATACCTTGCCTACCTGCCTTGCCTTCACTTAGCCATTTCTTCGGAGTTCTATTTTGCATAGAAGACAAGGTGTGTTGATATTGACTTAAAAGTTGAAGAACTGCTTGATACCCATGACGGCCATGAGGGCGAGGAGGTTGTTATTTTCGTTTTGTTTTAAAGTCTACAAGTGTAGAAGGACCTGTATTGGCTTCAAAAATAAATATAAATCTATGTGCAAACACTTCTTCGTCTTGTCATTTGATGAGATACTTGATCCTATTGGAGAGTAAGCATACATCGTCAGCGTAGTGCAGGTGTTT